>VBVQ01000299.1:33012-68310 GCA_011636635.1 Tetramorium simillimum | reverse complement strand
CCCCCCCCCCCTCCCGCTCTCCCTCCCCTCGGTATACGCTACCACTTTTCCACCTTCTTACCTCTCTCCAAGTTCTCTCGTGCCGGAGTCTATTCCAGGTTGGCGATACGGAATTGCCCCCAATTTATTTCCCCGACCGGCGCGGCGGCAGTGGCAGCAACCCACCTTGTACCACGAAGTGGGTACCACCCGCGGAGAAAGCGGCAGTCTGTTTGCCGGTAACGACACGGGTCGCCCTGATTTCGCTGGCTTACATCCGTTTAGACCTCAGCCCTTCCCTGCGGCATTTCGTAAAATGCAAATACTCTCATCTTCCCTGGGTGGGATAGTTCCATAAGAAAATATCACGACTGGTATTTTCAAATCTGAATATGTACTCATTGCATAAATAGGATGAAAGTAACATGATACGAAATAGAAGTCGAGGTGTGATTTCAACTCTTTTTATATATAAATTCTGAACACGTGACTATCTAATTTATATTTATATATTCTAGAATGTGGATAAAAAATTTAGTTTTTAGTGAACTGTATCATAATCATTATTTTAATAGGAGATTATTATTAGATCGTTAGATATTATGGCATAGATAAAAAAATTAAATAATTTATTTTTGCATCATTTGATGTTTAGTAGCGAATTGTTTTTCTTTAGGGCAATATTTTCCTATTCCTTTATAAACTTGTAGAAATTTTAACCGAATTTTAAAGACGTACGAAAAAGCTATGGGTTTATTGGCGCGTAAAGTGCAATGAAACGATACGTTATAATTTGCAAATAAATATATATCGTCCTTTTTAAAAATCCTAATCCAATTATTAATAATTTCTATTTTTCATATTATTTTTATATATTTACAAATTTTGCAAATAATAAATTATCGCAATGACACTGTTAACATGCAAGAATTATAGGATCATCGCTTATGCAAATTCCGACAGAAACGCGCGCCTTAATTTGCACAAACTAATATAGGTGCTTAATCCTTTTATTACTAAGAAGGCAGGCGCAATGTGTACATACACATTGCGAATGCACTATTACTGCACATTACTGCAGTGGTAGACTCGAAATATTATTTGCAATGCATAACGCACGTTGTATAATGCAACAGTTTTTACATTCACATCGCGGCGCATTTTTTTATTTGCGTTAAATATATAATATTCTGACATATACATAAATTTTGTTTAATTTTTGCGGATACCATACGGCACACGTATGTATTTTGTCGGTTGTCCCCTATAGAAAAATTTGTACAGTAGAATGAAATTTTTCGTGGAATTTTTTCAAAATTATGAATAATTCATGGTTGACGAAATGCCAGAAAGTGAATATTCGAAAGTTGACATTATATAAAACACCGCGGGAATTGTCGAAATCTCTGAGTTTCTAAATCAATGTAAACTGAAAAATTGGTTTTTCTTTCTCGGCGAATTTACAATATTGATATGCAAGAGATAAATGTTAGGAAATTAATTAGAAAATAAATTTGTAACTTATCTTGAATCTTGTTTTAACGCATCGAGGCTGCGTTCGTGTAAATCGTGACGACCGTCATCATTGCGACGTAATCTGACGATATGAGAAAAATAACGGTGGCGATTACCGGAGCGTGAAACTCTTTCTGTCGCAATACGTCAGAAACGAGATGTCTGCAAATAAGTCGGCGCAATGCGTCATTGTAATGCCCGCGGGAATTCTCTCATGTGTCAACGGATTATTGCGCCTTTCGGTGGCGTTAGCACAGCTCGTAGGAGTCAAAAGTCGATTTCTCGAAGCGATACCACCGTAAAATTCTTGGCGTTCTGCTTTAGAAAACGGTTCGTGTGAATAGAACAATAGGAAGCGAGCGTGAAAGACCAGAGATGCATAAATGTGACAATATGAAAGAAATACAGATATTGACCATGTAACAGAAATTATAATATTGTCATATTATTATTAAGTGTATCATTATGGATAATAATGCAGAAATAAATATGAATACTTATCGTTAATTCTGTAGGAAATAAAACATATCGAGGATTTTTTATATTAAAATCATGTTTTATTAAAATATGTTTAATGATATTATATAATTACATATTATAAATAAAATAAAAGCAGAGTGAGTGAAAAGATTTTTTGACATAAAATTATAATAAAAAGAGACTAACCAATTAGAATCAATTAGAACCTAAAGTAATTGTATATAAAGTTGAAAAAAATCACATGGAAAATTGCGTTTTTTTTTAAATGCAATTTTTCAGAGGTAATAACTTTTAATAATGTCTGTAAAAAAACATGCCATTGTTGAAAAAATAGAAAGCTTTATACATTCTATTTATACTTAAATAAATTGCGTGTCATGCACTTATTTAAAAAAGAAAAAAGTTCCGGCGCTGGGCGATTTATAGATATCCAACGTTACTTTCCGCCCCCATAACTCACCAATTACAGAGTCGCCTTTCACATTCTCCGAGAAAAAGAAGGAGAAAGAGAGCGACCCGTGATTACCGCACTTTTCTTCCCTCAACATTCTTACCGTTCCGAAAAATCGGAGGAAATTCATTTGACCCCGCATGTCGACCGCGACGAATCTCCGCGAATGCATTTTTTCAACGGCGAGAATTATCGGCTTTTTTCGTCTCAATGGCGGGAGCGCGGCTGCGGAGTAATGAATTCTTTTCAGCGGGACGCAAGCGCACAAAAATTAATTTAAATCTGGCGGATGGTAATTTGCTCACGTACCACGAGCGCGGCTACTCGCCTCCGTACTCTCTTTCTTTCTCGCGTGCTTTTGCACCGCGACCGCGGAAACCGGGACGGCGCGGCGGGGCCGCTCCTTAATCAGCTACCGTCGGCCCTTTTATCGACGGGATCCCTAACAAAGTGCGCGAACGTGTCGACTCTCGCGCTTCCCGCGACCTTCTATTTGCCCTATCGTTTCGCCCCTTTGCAACGGAACCGGCCTTTCGCCCATAGATAGATACAATTCTGCCTGGTCAGGGACGGCCGCTCCTGGATAATTGAGTTCGCCCCTTTGACAGCCGCGCGCCGTCCTGTAATTCGCCCTTTTAATCCACGTCCATTACGCATGGCACTGAAGTAAATTTCTGTCGCGCGCGAAACGAGAGCATCCTGCGTGTTGCGTTCCCGGTGGCTTTATCGTCCACCGGACGACCGTCCGGCGTGTTAATCGCGGTGAGTTTTAATTTGCCGTTTACCGTTACCGTCGCGCTTTGTTTACCCTTCCACGTCATCGATCTTACTTGACTTGCGGCGATCCGCGAGTCAATTCGCGTTTTCATACGGTGAACGGTGACTTTTCACGCAGTCTGAAACTAATTACTCATACGAAACTAATTACGGAACTAATTAATTCCGGATGCCACTAACAGCCATGCCGGCGGCCAATCAAGATGTTAATGATAATACGTTCTGCTCTTCTAAGCAGTGTGTCTGCATTAAATTTAGGTTAACGCTTGAAGAGACCGCGTGGTAAATATCTCACTTCCATAGCTTCGAAAAACTCTTCAGAAATTTCTGAAAAGTCGCTCCTAATGGCTCCTCGATTATAGTCATGTAAGCTCTTGATACTTGAATTTCATTATTTCTCGCACAGATTCATTCTTTCGCAAGTTACAAAGAAGTTATGACGCCAATCTGCTGACGTAAATGTAAATTGTTAAAAATTTGCATTATATCGTGAAAAGTTCCGGCGTGATATTGACAGTAACGTGACGTTGTCATCTCGACGGTTTTTCTGTTTCTGACGGAATTGTTGGAGAATTCGTGAAAGCTTCATTTCTCGTGGAATGCTCGCTAATTCGAGCAACAGTTGCGGTTTTCGGCGAAACTTATCGGTGAACTGAATTATTTAATAGATTGGCGAATTCAATTGACCGGCCACGCTTTTCCTAATTTGGCATACACTACTGGATACAGAAATTAGTCTCGTTACAG
The DNA here is from genome assembly GCA_011636635.1 of Tetramorium simillimum. NCBI lineage: Eukaryota > Metazoa > Arthropoda > Insecta > Hymenoptera > Formicidae > Tetramorium > Tetramorium simillimum. The sequence continues at coordinate 64,361 of VBVQ01000299.1, read as the reverse complement.
CGTTCTCGTCGTTACTTGGCAAACCATCGTCCCGCGTCCTTTGATGTATCCGCTTTGAGGATCAAGTCTGGGAATGTGAAATATCGATAGTCTTGATCGGGTCTTCGGCCTCGGCCGATCGTTCTCTTTGTGTATGCAAAAGGGATCATTTTTATCGAAGAACCTCGCTGTGAAAGGAAAATGCTGCTGTATTTTTGCTGACCTTTAAGAGTTTTTGTAAATGTGATTATCAGAGAGACACAGCCAAATAATATTATATACGTATATTTGTATAATAATTCGTAAAATGAAAGAGTCCTATTGATCGCAGTCTGGAAAAAGATTCAATCGAGAAGAAATGTGGATAAGAAATTTGGCGAAGCGTCTTTCTCCTGATTTTTACAGATCAGAGAATAAATGGTTCTAAATGGTCTTTCTTCATTACATCGTTTCGATTGATTTGGCGTTTATTTGCACTTACAGCGTCACGATGACGCTAGGAAAAGGCGCGATGGAGCAGACTGCCGGAGTTAATGAAACGCGGTGAACAGTTTCCTCGATCGAAGGAAATTACTTCGGTAATAAGTAAGGGCGATTAAGCCCTAGCTGGTATCTACGGCATGGCGACTGAAGATTATCGAATGACGTCCTTTCACGCTGTCATAATCGACTAGTCGGTACATTAATCATTCGTCCGTTATGATTTAATTCTTAAAATATTTCTCGTAATTTTTTAATGTTATTCCATATGTTTGCTTAACTCTTATATCGTAAATCTACTATTGCCAAATTCTACTAAATTTAGTTATCAAATAGATAAACGAAATTTATTTTCATTAGTCGGATTTCAATTAGTCGGATTTCAATCTAACACGCGTTTTTATTTGCTGTATCTGGTAAAGTATAACGTTATTAATGACGCACTAACAATAGTTTATTAATATCTTTATTGAAAACAAAAAAAAGAATTATAAATGATAATAAATAATAATAAAACGAATGATATATAAATAAATTACGTATAAATAGAATGCTCTTATAAATGAATTTTTATATATCCTATTTCTGTTTCTAAAAGAGGCTGAGTGCTTTTGTAAAAGTTAATATTAAATTAACTTTAATCCTCTAAAATATACAAAATTAATGTAGAAAAATATTAATGACAGTAATTGCGCATAAATTTCATAAAGCTCCGTTGATCAAAGTTAAACGCTTTAATAGGAATTCATTCGAGTTTAAATCGCCAAAAAGTCTCGAGGTGAAGTGCCATCATGAAAAGTTTACATTACAAACGTGCATATGAGTATAATATAAAATTGTTTAAAACTAGGATTGCATTAAAAAGGCAGAGAATATGTAAAAAATTAGAAAACATTTTTTCAAATAAAATTTTAGAGGATAAAATGTAGAGGTCTGCATTTGTACAAGATTAATTTATTATTTAGTTACCAAAATATTAATTACAGAAAGCTAACAAATTGCAAAAAATACTATTATTCGAAAAAGTATGGGCATGAAATTTTCGTAGAAAAAAAGTTGACTTTATATTCAAAGAATATCTCTGCAAATTTTGGCATTGATCTCTCCTTCGGTTGCATTCTGTATCCGTCGATTGTTACGGTATTTCACCGTCCGGGATGACTGGCGTCGACGGGTGGTGATTAGAACGAATACGCTCGTTAACGTCGTGGCCGCGTAAAAGCGTTTGAATGTACCGGAGTTGAAATGCACGACGGCGATGTTTGAGAGAGAGAGAGAATATATATATATATCTATAATGTCTCAACGACGAATATTTAAAAATATTTCGAGATTTATTGTTCCGTCCGTCAAGGACGGAGACCAATTTTTTGCTTTTCCACGTCGCGTGATTTGTGGGCCATTATAGCTCTTCGCCTCTATACCTCCATCAGGCGATCGCCTCCGTCGAAAGCGTTGGGGACAGTCCCGTATTCGAGCCGGTGCCGATCTCGGTCGATGGCCCGATAGGTCTTCCGGGTTATTCATTACAGGGTCGCCGAGTTAAAACCACCCCGGGACTTTTTACCGGCAACCGAGGCGACGGTTCCCTTTCCGCTTTTCGGAATCCGGCGTAATCCGCAACGCCGGGATCTCCGATTTACTCCTTTGCAAGGTTTGGCGAAATTGCGGAGGCGGAGTCCCGATATCGGTTACGCTTCTTTTTCCCCGCGACGAGACGCCGCTTGCTTGCTTGCTCGATGAAATCGAGTTATCTCGCTCGAGAAAACACCTTCCCGTAGATGCGTAAAGCAATCCTCCAAGTTTCTCATTGAATGCATCATCGGCGGGATAATACTTGGTGGGAAATCGCGAACCTCGTAACAAATAAGTGCTAATGGATAATTATTTAAAAAATAATTTTTTAGATATTAACACATAGATATTACTAAACTTAATAAATTACACAAAGGTTCTTATAATAATAAATCAGCCAACCGATTTATAAATATTTTTATATTTTTGTAAAAAAGATTATATAAAATGAATATTAACTTTATGTTTGTTTATCATTGTTTAAATATTTTAAAGAAATGAAAAGTACTGAGACTTAACCACACGCGTCTCTTTTGGAATTTATATTATATCAAAAATAAGTTTTATGTCGCATATGAAATAGATTTCGTTCACGAATGTAAAAAGAAAGTAATATAGCAGTTACGAATGTGAGACAATGCAAGGTATATATGTATATACATATATGAACATTCCGGTGATATGTATTCAATAAAGCTGAATTTGCGCTGCGTTCTGTCGTAGGATCGACGTAATTCTTTTTATCGGTAACCTCGAAATTACGCGCAGACCGAATTGTGATATCTTTTTTGTGGCGATCGATTCGGATTGGATAACGAGTCGTCGCCTGCGCAGAATCTGATTTGTTGCAACGTTAATACATTCGCCAGCCGTGCCGATTGGATATCGGAAACAATAACGCAATGTCGATGAGCAACAAGGATGGACCGCGACGGAACGTGAATTGAATGTTTATCGGCAACGAGAGAATTGACTGCGGTAATTTGCGAACGGTGCATTTTTGCGGAATCGAAATTGATAATTTCGCTTAGCTCAGATTTCGACGCTGGGTGGATGCGTAAAAGTTATTTTCACGGACAGAAAGCAGAAATCGTAGAATATTTATAGTCGAAATTCAGCATGAGCTCGTACGTTGATTATCAAATACTTAAACTCCATTAAGTTAACCCACTGCAATTAATACATAAATTCTAATTTTGCAATAAGTTATTAATGGGGTAGCTAACTTAATTGGATTTAAAACGAGCTTGTAATTACATAGTGAGTGTAAGCTTCTAAAATACTACCATAAATTCTCTTTGAAAGGTTTGCTATAGGATGAAATAGATTTCTTTATTATGATAATTAAAAAGAGAATGTTTGTAACGTCTTACAAAAATAAAACAAATAATAATAGATAAGCTCCTATAGATTGAATTTTTTGCATAAATTTGTATTTGCGAAAGTCTAACTAAATTATTCCACATCCAATATTACGTTAAAATAAATGCAATTTTTGACAAATGTAGTCATTACCTCCTTTAATTATCTCTCCATTAGCAGCACATATAATTTGCTAAATAATTAATTGCATTTTATGTATATCGATGGAATATTTATTATTATAGCCATGTTATTAGCATTATCTTAACGATGATACCGGTTACGATTATTGCATTCGTTAATTATTTTTATTGATATATGGAATTTGAAATATTTTAATCTGAACTGCCACGAGATATATTCTTCCGCATCCGTGGCGGCGAAAATTGAAACGAAATTATTTGGCATCAATCCCCGCATCCCTTCGGTTCTTATTGACGATTCGGAAATTGTGCGCTAGCCACTCGTCAGCTGCGACAAATCCCCGAATGAAGCTGTCGAACCGGAATAAGGACACACTCTTCCAGCGGTCCGTATCGCGACCCGACGGAGATAATCGAAATACTTCCGGGATGACTTCGCGAAAGCGATCGGACGCTTCGATGCGGCGAACCGAAGTTTACTCTCCTTCTCTTCTCGTCGGGCTTGCGGGAGTTTGGGAACTTCCGTATCCCGTATATATCGACCTCGAGTATCCGATATACTCGACAACGACGAGCAGTATTTTCAGCACCCGATCAAGCCGTCCCTTCCTTCATCTCCTCCTCTCGATATCCGACCGCGAAATCGTTCGATCCATCTATCTCTCGCGGCGAGGCCACCGTCGGAATTCCGAAATGACAGGGCGGAATGACAAGGCGGACGCGCGGCAAGACTCTTCCGGCCCGTTGATCGGTAAATGCGTTTATACGGACGGTCGCACGGACGATATTAACGCAAGTGGTATCATAGCCATCGGGCACCTGCTCGCTCTTCGTGTCAAGTTCGCGGTTCGACGAGCCGTATCGGACAGCGAGACGACCTGCTCATTAAACTGCATGCGGCTGCATGTGGCGCGATCGTTGCCGAAACGCTGCCAGAGATGAGCGCGCCTATTATCGCAAATACCTCCTCCTTATTCCCTTTGAGAAGTTGGTTACATCAATCTGAGCGTCCGCGAGTGCTCAAACTAGATTAATTTTTCTCAATGTACAATATTTTCTTACGACATTTCGTACATATTAGCTATGGTTCTTTAAGTTATATATGTATTTTTTAATATTATACTGCAGATTTTTTTAAATTATGTAACTATCGTTAAACGTGAAGGCGCATATGTTGGGAATATTTCGATAATTTGATATCAAATCTTGCCTAATTTTGTCTTGACAGAGTCAACAATACTCGTAAATGTCTTATGTATCCCGTCTTGTATCATTTACACGGATAAGCGAAAGTGCCGTGCGGCCTTGTAAAAGAATCCGGAAGATTACAAATATATATATACGTACGACGATAAGTCTTCGCAAACTTCGAAGTTCGACAGCTTTTCCTGTAGTTTTCGCCGGCGGGCCCACCGCTCCCGGCAGTTGCAAACGGTTTTAAACTGCGAGTCGCGGATTTTATGGAGCCACCGTGCCGCTATTATTTGTGTAATCTCGTAAATCCGATGTTTTTATCTGCCGTCATGCCGACGGGGATCGTTGTCCGCTTTTTACCCCGCGTCAACGTCGCCGCGTCGTGAAATTACCAACGAGTTTATAATGCAGTGATGGCGATGGATTTATTTAAGCTCCGGCGCAATTCGCTTGAGAATTGATAATCGAAAACATGCATTTAATATCAATATATTTACAGCGGCGAATAAAATTCTAATGGCGTTTCCCTCGTTTATGGAGCCGTATACATTATTTGCGGAAACATGCACAGTTTGAGATTTTGATGATTTTCACGATGTCGTGTAATGCAGCATTATTTATCTGTATTGAATGAGGAACGTTTTGTATTCATCTTGATTATCAGACATTCGTGCAACTTCCTCTTGTTATATTTAATAAATGTAATAATAATAATAAACATAATAAATATAACAATAATAATAATAAATAATATTTTTGATGTGCAACAATAAAATGAACGCTGTGTAATAAATATTTAACATACAAACAAGAAATTTTAATAGAAAATTTAATATTTCTTAAATTTATAATACCTACTAGAGATGATGATTTATGTATACGTTATTTTTACATAACTCGTTTACAACTTTACTTTTTAAAAAGTAAAGCAAAAAAATTATTTTTAGAACTAAAAAATAACAAAAAAAAATAGCAAATAATTCTCATGTCTTACTGGTTTCGTTCGAATAATTCGGCTCAGATAGCTTAGTATACAAATAGCTATAATAAGCTATTAGTATACAGGTGGCTATAATAAGCTATCTGAGCTAAACTGTCAGAACGTAACGAGTAATACATAAAAATAATTTGTCATTTTTTTGTTTTTTTTATTCTAAAAATAATTCTTTTGCTTTAGTTTTTAAAAAGTTACGAGAGGTTTCATAGTTCAATATTAAGTAACTTTTAAAAGAATGAAGCAACAGAATTATTTTTAAAGCAAAAAAATTAGTAAATAATTTTCATGTCTTATTGGTTACTCTCGCAATACGAAGTAAGCCAAGCGAGAAAACCAATCAGCATCGTGAAAAAGAGGCAATAATACTTTGAGATTTTCGAGTATCGATTTAACACGCCTTTTTAGTGGATTCCGAAAATTCGAAATTTCTAAAAATTTTTTTATCACTTAAAGTTTTATGTTTTGCATTATGCTTGCATTATTATAAATGAAAATTTTTCGTGCTAGGAGAATCGAAATCCAAACCAACCGAGATTCCATCGCTTTCGCTCCGCGTTCGAGATATAATGTACCGGAAATCTGAGGCCTGTCAGTTAACAGTCTTTGCCGATGTGGTTTAACGCCGACTTACGTTGGCCGCGTTTGGAACGATAATAGCGGTCGTTAATATTCGATCGGCGGTTATACACGCGCCGCGCATATCTGACGTTAATCGCAGCGCTATTAACGATGTGTTAATTGGTGTGAGCTAGCGACGGTGGCGACGTCGGCGGCCGCCATCACCGCCGCCACCACCGTCGTCTTCTCTTATCCAGCCGGGACCTCTTAAAGGGCGACATAAAGCGGCTCCGTTTATCTTCCGTTCGCGGCATTTATGGCGCGCTCTCGCTGTAAACGTTGCGCCGCGTCGCAACGCGTCGCGTCGTTGTATGCGCGTGTAATAATACGCGCCGGAGCGTCCCCGATGGCGTTTGCACGCTCGATAGACGCCAGACGAGGCTGCCTGATCTCTCGAGAAAACAGGAATCCGTTCGGAGACTCAGGATGCACCGGCGCGCACGGGAAGGAATCTGAGAGGAAGGACGTTTCTCATAGCAGGCATCGTTTTTCGGGATGTGATACGCATTTTCTCCGAGTAATTTGTTCCACGTGCTTAAATTAGGAGAGGCAGAACAGTTAGATTTCGGATCGATAAATTCGAAATTCTATCTTTCTGAAATCTAAGACGGCTTTCTTGAGTCAATTCACGTAAAGATTGTAATTTTAACGCAACGAAGATTTTAGATGATTTAAGTGATTATCTTTATCTGACATTTGAAGCTGTTAGTATCTTCGCGAAGTTCTGTGATTCTATTGAAATGTTACCGGACATGCTTGATGGAATTACGCTTGTATTTAGCTAAACTGTCCGATATTGCTACACGAAAGATAAAGCGCCACTGTACTTCTGTATCGAAGTAATCCTCATCTACATATCTTCTGAGAACACATCTGCTTTAAATCCGTTCCTATATTATTCTCCTGTCAACGACTTACTTCTCTGTCGAGATATATCGTCATAGAACTCGGCAGAACTTTATACGTAGGTGAGCCTATCATCCTATACATATCCGTAGCATTTTGCACAAATTTGTTATTCTAATACGGCTGATGATACGTACGAAGTACGAATTTCATTGCTATTACCCTACTTGTCTAGTCTGTTGTCCTTTCCTTCCTTTTTTTTCTCATTGAGCGCTTTTTAGTATGACATTAAAACAGCATGATATATCATTAAGATCATTTAATATTGAATAGTGTTATAGTTTATAACATGACAAGTAGTACAATATAAAATAAAATTAATTTCACGTTATACCTAAATGTAAAAATGAATTTGTTCTCCTAAAAAATAATAGAAAACTTCCATATTTTTAGAAAAAAGCATATCATATTGTAAATTTCGTTCTTTTTAAAAGAAACTCAATTTTAAAAAAGAAATTTTGCAAGTTACATAAATATTCTCTGCATTAAGACTATTTTTTTATTTCCTCAGAATTTCATTTCTGCTTATTAGCACTTTCTTTCAAATAGCAAAGTTTCGTTTTATGTCTTTTGCCGAACTTTCAAGCACAGTCTTTCGAAGGCACTTACAAAGCGCTAAGTCAAAAAACGAACGCGTTGGCCATTTATGAATGCTCGCAGCACTGGAAAGGCTGATAAATCAAGATCAAAAGCGGGTACGCTGCCCGTGATAGAACGTAAAGCCCGACGGCGGTGATAAGCGCTATTAAGTAAATTTACGGGATTTCGAGTTCAGCAAAACGCGACGCTTAGCGCGCGTTATTAAAATACGTTCGCCGGATCTCTTTTGGCCGGATTAAGCGCACGCGCGCGTTGTAACATTATTATTTTCCAATTAATGCCGACCAAAATGATGGACCGAACAAGCCACGCTCACACTCTGCCGTTTATTTTGTTTCAGGTACGACAGATTATTTCAGTAAGCTTTTGTGCGTGTTGCCACGATCATGCACACATGTGCGAGCGCAACAATCGACAAAATCGGCATCCTGCGTGAACATTTATGCTGCACGTGAGTACTTTTCCGCTATGCAAGCCGTATAATGGTACATGGTGAAGTACTGCATTCATCAGAATGATTTATTCGCCATATTTCTATAAAATATTATTTGCTGAATTGCAAAGCGCTCGGATGTTAAGTGCGCTTATTAAGTAATACGATCCGATGTCTCTTTATCGGCCTTTGTATCATTGAAATAACAGCATGATTTCTCTAAAAGCTTTTCATATATCGTTATTTAATCATGTATATCGTGATTTTCTGTATTTCAAGAATTCAGCAAATTACGTGTGAAGTTTACCGAAAAAATAAAAACTATTTTGTAGAATGTATTTCAAAATTTATTATTTACTAGCATCTAAAAATTTGAGAATATTATATTAGTCGAATTGATTTTTTATCTGCTGGTATAGTTAAAACGTACGATTATATTTTGCTCTGTTTCGTTGTATATTTTTTTGTATTTTTATATTTAAATGATAGTTACTCTAATTTAAATTAGTTAAAATGAAATGAATATTAAAAATTACATAAATTTTTTGCGCATTCGTAAAATTATTAAATTACTGCTAGTATTAAAACTATCATATTAGTAGAATAGAAAAATAAAATTTTCATCCGTTATTTATTTCCAATAACGTTCAATTATTTTGACTTTTTGTTTGTTATCGGCACCGAGCGTTTCTGATGTTGAGCTCTTTGCACAGCTACGTGAGATAACATTTAAAAAGAATAATGTTTGATCAGATTGTCAGACACAAAAATCGTCCGGTACAAAACAATACGTGATGTATTATCGCGTTGCGACACGTTATACATTTTAATGAGAGCAGTCTTTAAGAAATCCGTGGCTATTCGTCCCAAAACCGTCTAAGTAAAGAAATGATTTCATTGAAAAGACGAATTACGAGTTTGTCTGTAACGAGGTCTTCTCGTCGTCATAAAATATAACGACGACGACGACGACGACATTGCCGAAGTCCGCTCTTTCTCCCTTCTTCCTTCGTCTCTCTCTTTTTCCTTCCCCTGCCCCCTGCCTTCATCTTCCATTTTCTCACTTGCTTTCTTATTGTTTTTCTCTGCATCTCGACTAATTACTTCTACTGTCTGCCTGTAACTGCACGAAGTTAGCAATGGTCGGGAGCCGTTCGGTAATAAGTACTTTTTAATCCCCCATTCCCCCGTACCGCGCCTCGTTATTCTGCATAAATGTCGTCGCGAGATTGTACAATTTGCCTCGCCCCCTTCACTCTTTTTTTTCCGCTCCGCTTCTTTCCTCCCGCGATTTTCGAAGTTAATCGGTTAATTGCTCGCGGGGTAACTCGAAATGGCCCCGCTACTACGACGAGAAACTAGAAATACCTGGGTACGCAGCGGCGAAATAATCCTCTGATTTCCAAATTATCTCTGAGCAGTGAGAAAATATTTCAGGATTTTTTAATTGGGTTTAGCGTTATAAGGCACAGTCAGTTTAATCCTTTGATTTATCGCGTACAATGTTACGCGAGGTCTTCGCAGATTCCTGAGAGAAATACTTTCTTAAAAAATATATCAGGATCTTCAACTTAATAGACGTACTGTTTTCTCAACAATTTAGTGAAGAAACTTATAACAAACAGAAAACTTAGAACAAATAGAAATAATTTAATGAATGTTATAACATTTGATGAATGTTATACCAAGAAAGGATAAAAAGCGTCTCTCGAAGATTTCAAGAAGGCACAATAATAATATGTCTTTCAAGCTCACAGAATACTCACATAATAATTTGTCTCCATTATTAATGTTAATCGATATTTTGAATTTTGCTTTTTTAATCAGAATGGCATATTAAAGCTTCTGTTCGACGGCTATTTTGATGCGAGTTTTCGACACGTATTCTGGTGTCCAGAATATCATCTATAAGCAACGCCGACATGATCTAGTTTGCCAAAGTCGCTTCCCAAACGAACCGGACGGTTTTACAAGCGCAACTAGCGCGTACGATATCTTATTTACCGGGTCGTTTGCTTGTTTATGAGCGTGTTACGAACTACCGTCGCGTGCGTTGCGTCACTCATTTCGATATTCTTCATACTCTGCGTACGTATTGAATCACATTGAAACTTTCGGTTTACGATCGTTTCGTCTCCGTGATGTCTGTCACGCTTACTCTCGTTATTTCGTTCGTCGTAACGTTAATTATCCGTTAGCTCTTGCGAGATGCAACTTCGATTTATGGCGCGACGTAACGTCCCTGATCCGATCCGTAAATGTTCCAGATTCCGCTCATAAAGAAATTTTATGTAGTCATGAATGATGCGGATAATTATATCCTCTGTCAATTTGTCACCGAAACGTGAAGGAAATGTGACGGCTTACGATGTTAGAATTTAATTTTTTATCTAATTTATTCTCAACTTGATATGAATAATGATAATTAACATTTTTTTACTATGATTGAAACAAAACGAAGAAAACGACTTGCTCATTTAAAGATGATATAAGTTAAATTTGAAGAATTATACACATAAAAAATTAATACATAAAATTTTTTTTATTTTTAAAAATCGCGCGATTTGTGAAAATTGATGAGAATATATAATCTGAGAAAAGCTTTTTGCAAAAATAATAGGACCGTTTTTTCAGTCAAACGAATTTTTATCTGAATATTTATTTTCATTTTTTATAATCGTTGCTTATTACATCTGAGTCATGCTGTGCACTGATGAAAAATTATACGTTGCTACAAGACAAAAAATAAAACAAACGATTTCTTACTATATAATGTCGACATTTTCTGAGCTAGTGCATAATCCGGGACAATACAAATCCGGGACAAACGCGTATAATCCGGTGCTTCTAGTCACGTTACTCTGTAATGCCCCTTTTAAGCGTTCGTGTAATTGTTCGTAGAAACTGCATGCTGTAACAATTAAACGAGGTAATCTTCATGTACATGCAGTATGTTACTAGAGCAACAAATGTTAATTCGATGATGTAATCATTAAATATCTATATATTATAGATATAATTAATGTATTCAGTAAATATACGACGAAACTATTGAAAATAATTGCCATTCGATATTTCAAGAATTTCAATCTAATGAAAATAAACATCGCCTGTGTTTTGATGTCTCCCTTTAGAATTCTTCTCACCCCCGAGGCAAATATATTACGGCAAACATCGGAACGGAAGAAATAACAGAGAAAAATAGCATGCTCACACAACTTTCGCCGAGGCCGGGCTTAAATTGCGTTCATGGCAATCCCGTTTCCCTGGCCGTCCCTAAAGCCTTTTGTCCGCCCTGGCGCGAAAACGTGCCTTACGCGCGGACAATGGAGACAAGGTAGAGCAACAGCTCCTGGCAGCACGCGTCGTTCAGAGCGATTGTACGCGTGCCGGCCGTTGTTGAATGCATGTGGCCGAGCGCGATTAATTCGCCAAGAATGAACGTTAGAACGGCGAAGCACGAGCCGTGCCGTGAAACGTACCGAGCAAACTCGGAAGGGGAAAAACCCGCCGGACGCGGAGACGGCAGTCGCTCTTTTATCCTAGACGAAAAGAAGCTGTTCTTCTCTCGCCTTTGTGCGCGACGTCGAATCCCGGACCTTCGAGATCGCTTCCGTCACGAGATACTTGATCCCGTAATTCTCTCATGAATCGCGATATAACTCACCTAGCAGGGGGATTCCATCCTCCTTCGCTCGAATCGCCGAGACGACCGGGACGTTAATCGCGACGCCGCGCCGCGCCGGAAATTAGTTCTCGAGCAGACTTCATCATTGTATCGGGATTCACTCCTTGGCTATTTTTCGCCTGTCTTCTCTCGCCTCTCGTCCATAAACGAAACGCTTTATTCCACATTCCTAGAATAACTTTCGCCCCCGCGTCTTTCCTTCGCATGGGTTAATCGTGGGCGGATCCGACTACTTCAGCGTGATATTAACACGTCGCGACGCGGGTAGAGAATACCGATGGTGCAACGCCTCTCCTTCTCGTGAGAGCAGCTCAAAGTAGATGTTATTTGGGAAATGACTACGAAAAAATGCATATTTGAATTGTAAACTCCGCTCTTTAAAACTCGACTGTTTTAAAGTCTACATTTTATGCATGAAAGTGAGAGAAAATGCGCGGGACGTTTCAGATTTCTCTCATTTTTTTTAACTTAGTTTTACGATTAACTTGTAATTAATTTTTCCCGAAATTAAATTATACAAATTATTTATTTTTCCACTTTTTCTGATTGCTTGTCTCATTTATGTGAAATGTACGAGATTCGTGATTTAACATCAGAAGATATAACGTAAAAACATCGCGAAACTGATGGTGGTATATAATTTAGAGAATAAAACGGATAAAGTTCGTTGAAAATAGACCGACACGTGGGAACGAGATTTGGGACGCGAATATAACCGCGAGATGACATTAATCTGAATCACGGGAAGAGTGGAAATATTCTCTCCCTCTTTCGGATGGAAAAGATGGGGGAGGGGAGGGGGGAGGAAAGCTCTTTTCGCGGATCGTAACTCTCGCGAAGAATTCCCGTTAAACCCATGTCAGGGCTTGCAAAACTGACAGACGGGACGGGACGGACGCTCGTAAAACGCTCTTCTCCGCAAGACTCGCCACCGTTCCGTAAGATTCTTCGGCTTACCTTCCAGCGGCGGGGGCAGGTACGCTTCCCACATCTTCCTGCCCGCAACACAGAGCCGAGAGTCCTCGCTACTGCGGATATTAAACGCTGGCTTAGGCAACGTTACACGGCCGTATAATGCCTGGCATTTCTCCAGTAACTGAAAAGACGAAGCATGTGCTTCTGGAACAACATCGCATGACGTGTTCCGACATCTCATCGTATCTCCGTCTTATTTTCAATCCTCCCCGTTTGCTTCCCTCTATTTTTATATTATACCGTTATTACTTTTACTTTTTACTACCATTATTATATCTTTCTATACTTGTTCTTAATCTTTTGTAACATCCCATTTTAAATTATATATATATAATAATTTAAAGTAGAATGTTGTGTGCAGATATATGAAGATTACTTTCACGATTCTATAGCGTGGTACTCTAAACTCAATGAAATTACGCTGGTTTCCTAGAAACTATTCCTGATTGTTGCGCCACCGAAATTTAATTGCCGTTAACTAAGGGTTAAAACGCGGACGTATTTTGTGAAAGTTACAATATTCGCGGGCTTCGACACATGTTACAGCACTGCCATTGGTTCGTTATCGATCTCCCTTAATCACCGTTTTCTCATCGGTTAATTTAGTTAGCAACTTTCCCGCGAGATAATTCCAAATGAACCTCTCCCAAATGAACTTCTTCTCAATCGGATTTCTCAATTAACTTATCCGCTTTTCTTTACTTTCGGCCTATCTCCATTTTCTACTCTTTCTATCCGGATTTAAAAGTGGCTAGAGGTTTGCTTGCTATCTCAAGAGCTCGTTAACTTACCAGCGGTCATAATTCCGCTGAATATTTTAGGTTTATTACATTATTATAATGCGCGCATTTCCAATATAATTTTCCAATCACAATTGCTGTAAAATTAGCCACACTAAAATTTGAATAATCAATAAAATTGTAACCAGCTATTGTTATCGTCATGTTAGAGCGGTAATAAGATAACTTTGACAAAAATATTTTGCAAAATCCGTGATTGCTCTCAACGATTTTCTAACAATTATTCTACAAATAATCGTAATTTTTACAAATTTAAATTTTTATAGTGGCTTAAAGAATTATTTTAATATTTCTGTATAAAATTATTATGAAATTAATGAATAATCAACAGTATTCATAGTAATATTATTTTGAGTACTGTCCTAATATTTATAGCAAATCATTCAGGTCGTATAATTTTATATGATAAAGTTTTTATCTCAGATTTCCTAAAATCTCCTGCAAATATTCCTGTATATAAATAACCCTTATAATCAAAATAATAATTAATGAACGATGGTTTGACCCAACTTCGGAGATTACTATAGTTTTCATGACGTACGCTTTGCGGAAACTTGGCCAATTATACTTTCAACTTCGGTCTCTTAAAGTAGAAATAGTCTCATTCTGGATACAACGTTGTAATTAACAGCAGTGGCCGTGGCATCGCGGGCGACAATTTTGCAGCGCCGCCTGAGTAATCGCTAATTGCGAATTCGGGCATAATCCCACGATTATCCCGCGATAGCGTTGTACCGGGGTTTAATTGATAATCTGCACGTCGGCGCGGAAAACACGGAAAACTTTAATGTAGGCCGCGCGAACGGGCGCGCATACGCTAACTTTATTATCTGAATTATTAAAGGTGCTTTTATCGTCTCATAAATCCGGCGATAACGAGTTCATTTAACTCGATTTCACGGCAAGCTTCTTCTCCTCGCCTCGCGCGCTCTTCAAAATTCCAATCGAGTTTCTATCCCGCGACATTCGATCTCAGCTCAGCATCACCACGCTGTCCTCAGGCCTGCGTTCATCTCATCATATTTTGAATCAAAAACCAGACCAGCCTTCGGCTATCTGATAAAGTATTGATTCTTTTATTAATTTAAGCATTTTATAATTTTATGGCGAAAAATATCGAAAAATAAGTATTAGGAATTTTTAATAAATATTGCTGGATAATCAAAAATTAAAAAAAAATTTCGTTTATAACAGCTGTAGGATAGCAAATTGATGATATATATTTTAAATAGTCGGAAAATGGTATGTTAGTTCGTTGCCACTTGTTCCATGCACAACGTTTTCTTTGTTCTTTATAATTAAAATTCTGATAATATCTCGTTTATATAATGCAGAATATATCCGTCGATTATGCCGCCGTCGGCGTCGTCGTTGCTACTAGAATAACGATGCAATTATCGTTGAGTAGTTCACGCGGACATTTAACGCGGAAACGAGGAGTCGCACGCCATTGAGTCGAGAAACTGGCACGTGCCTCTCGCCGGCGCATATAATGAGCTGCCGGCCAATTATGCGCTCGATCATCCGGCGCCACTCTTATGGAGTCGCATGTTTACGCTGTCCGTCACGCTAAAGTCTAAACGAATAGAGAATGCGTCAGAAAAACGGAGCGCGGAGAGTCTCGAGCGTTACAGTTACTCGCGTTTATTGTAGATAGCACGGTATAATTAATCATTTATTTTTAAAGTAGAAATTATTCATTTATTTTCATAGAAATTTCTTCTCATGCAGGTCTCTATCGTTTCTTGTGTTAAACATTTCTGTTGTTACATCAGAATATCCCAGAATCATCGTCAATTCTTCAATTCTAGAATTCTTTAATTAATCTACATTTATATAAGAATTGATATTTTTTCTTTGATTAATTAGGACAATTGAAATTGCAATCGTTATTTGCCATTTTCTACTATGATTTTTTAGCAAGGCTTTTTAATATTAATAATGTTAACTTTCGATAATAATATTCATTGTATTTCTATAAATTAATTTTAGTCGCTAATCTTTTAATAATTCTTTGGTCAATCTGCACATAAAATTCAGTATTATTTCTCTTTAATTAATTGAAACAATTAAACGCATTTGCTATTATCACTTGTCTTCAGTGTGACTTGACTTTCCAAAGCTATTCAGAACCAATAACGTTAACTTACGACAATGATATTCAGCGTGTTTCTATGACAAACTAGTTTCAAAAGCGTTAACGATGTTGATTCGCCACACTGTTACTCGTAGAATTTCGGCAACAAATCAATTCAAAACACGAAAAATTAGTTTCAGTTACTCTCGGTTCTTCGAAAGTTATCTTCGTTCGCACCAGAGATATTCGCTATTGTTTCGCACATGACGAAGGATTAAAACACGACGATCGATGAGTGGTGTGAGAGTCGTAGCAACGCGGGAGGGTAAAGAGAACGTACCGTGGGATGAATCGGGTTTCCACGAGCATGTCCGGAGAGGGTCGGCCCAGCAATCGTCGTTCCGTTGCTGTCAAATAAACGTCTCGCGCACACATGACCGCGGACCGACCGACCCTCGTACCTTCGTTAGCCGACTTTCCCGGTGCTATGGTTCACGATTATGTCCAGAGTTTCCCAATTGGGTCGCGGAGGCGTTTTGCGAGTATTAACGTCGCGAGCTTTCGCTATATACAGAGTGTCCCCAAACTCGTACAATGAGATTCTTTGATTAATGCGCACCACAAATAACACGTTGTTCCGCAGCTTTTAATTTATTTCACGCAGTGTAATTTCTCACGGTAAACTTGGACGCTCGTGTAACTTAATACAGCTTAGGAAAATTAGTTTTTGCCAAAAGTAATAATTAATTTTTGTTATAGCGTAATATGAAGAAGTTTAATTGCATTTGCGTTTTTATAATGGCAGCAATTTAATGTTAAATTTATTAAATGTATTCTCCAAATTGCAAAATTAATTAAATTATGATTAAAACTCTATAATTCTTGAAATCACATCGAGTTGAGATCAACTGAAGAACAAGGTTTTTTTTGTTATGTAATAATTCAGGATATTCTTGTGCATCTTACGTGGAACTATCCTGATAACCATGAGTACTGTGATACTTTTATCAAAGTCGTCCAGAGATTGGTTAAAGAATCTCGCGTAGGACATCTATTTAGATCTAAGACCACCGTGTATGTAACGGTAGATGGGTCTCCTCGAGCAACGGACTCGCAAAATGGATCGTGGCCATTCCCGCGGTCGCCCCATCGCGCGAACATTTTGCCTCCGGTCAGCGGATTCATTCCGGCGTGTCCCTCGTGCTTTCCCACTGGTGCGCATCGTAAATTAAGTATTCGCGACGAAAATGCATACACGGCCACCATATTTGGAGCGGTATCGTCCGCGACGTTCCTCAGGGCCGGGGATACTCGAACTTCATGATTATGACAAGGAGCCGCAGCCGTCCAATCGGAAGTTTGTGAGCCGCAACCAAACGTGACCCGGGTTACGATAATGAGTAACCGAGTTAACCGCGTTGTGCATCTCGAAGAGATGTATATATAATTGATAATTAAATACATTTCCAAACGTACGATATTGAATAAATTTCACATGTGAAATATGTTATTGAGCACAAAAAATTCCTGTGCGATTGTATAATATTTGGCACATCTTCTATTTTAATTGGTTATTGAATAAATTTCGTTAAAAAAATATAAAAATGTAATAGATGCAAATTGATACATGAACATGCAAGTTTTTAATAACCATGTAGTGTGGCCGGTGATTCCGCCCGATAAAGTCGTAACTTCGCCGCATAATATCTCTTGGAATGGAATGCTGCGATCGAAATTATACATTCAATATCGAAATGCTGATGACAGGATCCGGCCTCGGGGCTCGGTTTTCGACAGTGCGAACGCTCGCTGTGAAGTTCAATTCCGAGGGTCGATTCCGGAACGTGTACGAAGCACGAGAGACGTCCGTTTGGGAGATTTATCTAATTACACCGAAGAGAGCCGCCTTTGAGCGGCCGTTTAACGGAGACGGGAGCGCAAAAGCGGATCGCAAAGCGCGCTCCGACTGACCGCGCGTTACGCAATGCGATATTGAACGTAAAAGCCGCGTGCGATCTTCGCCGACCTCGTTAAAGCGCTTTGTGAGTCGGGCACGCCGAGGCCTTGGCAACGCTAATCAGAGGCAATTATCGACGCCGAAGGCAGGATCGGCGAGGCTACGAAATCTCGCGTGCGTCTAGATGGTACGTGCGCGCGCTTAATTAAAATATAATCGACTGCTT
Organism: Tetramorium simillimum; assembly: GCA_011636635.1. NCBI lineage: Eukaryota > Metazoa > Arthropoda > Insecta > Hymenoptera > Formicidae > Tetramorium > Tetramorium simillimum. Next base: position 46,351 of record VBVQ01000299.1, on the reverse strand, counting down.
TGGCCGGATCGTCACGTTTCGTGCTTCGTCATGCCATCGGAAGAGGTGGTTTACTTACTGCGTGTTCGCCAGGATTAAACCCCGTATCTTTGCCGTACATTTAGCTCAATGTCGCTACGTCTGATAATCATCTTACGTAACGTCGAACGCGATCTTCGCGTTAAGCAAATAAGCTCGAAAGTGTATTTCACGCAACGAACGTCTATGGAAAAAATACCTTTATTTAAGTAAGATAAAATTATGTGACACATTCTATATACTTTTATTTTTTCACTTTTATATTGTGAAGTCTTTTCTAGTGTTTGTGGCTAAAATACTAATTGATGAGTCTGCAATATTTCTAGTTTGCATTTGCGTTACTCTAATTTCGACGTCAATGAGTGGGAAGACTCAGATTAAAGTACTGGGTAAGAAATTAATTTAGCGCATAATATTATGTTCCATGACAGAATAATCCAGACATTCTCGCGTCCATCGCGAATCTGAACGACGACGAAAGGAAAGAGCTCCTTCGCGAAACGACACGGAGATAGATTGTGGTCGTTCGCTTACTCGGCGACCGCACGACACATCCCGCCTCTCTTTCCAGACGTTATCCAGAACTATAGCGAAGACCTATATCTTTCGTCCATATATGGCATGCATTGCGCTACGTACAGGATGCCGCAAAACCGGTAGTCACACGTCGTGTAAATTGTTCCTTTAGTTTCATTATTTAGACATTATAAGTAATTTATGCGATATGAGAAATTGCTGTAATTAAGAAATTTTTCACCAATTAGTTTCGGATGATAATGTCATAAATTTTTAATTTTGAAACTCGGTAGATAAGATACCTAACAGTTGAACGATTAAAGAGTTTCGTAAATATCAAGACAGCAAAATCTTCATTTCTTAATTAGCGAGGGATACATCAGTTGTCAATAATATTATAAAATCTCATTATTCAATGAGATTTCACGCAATTGAAGAATTAACAAAGTTTGAAGTTTAATAAAAGAAATAAAAATGTTTAATGCTAGAAGTTAGAAAACCATGACAGGCTGTAGCTGGGCCATTGAACCTTCCCGTCATGAATGGTCGTTCTATGATCCGAAGGAACCTCGACTGAAATACGTTCAGCGCTGGGACATCCTGTATACGTCGACCTCGAGACTTCCGGTTTTATCGCGGTTCATCCCGTTATCGGACGACCGCATTTATTCGCGGCTATACGCGCGCCGGATTCCTCTCGCTCTTTTCTCCATCGTCGCTCTCTCTCCTCCTTCTTTCTTTTTCCGCTCTTCAAAGTCGAATCACCCCTTACTACCTCCACCCACCGCCCGCGGGAGACGCGCATTACCGTAACGTATCCGTAACGGCCGTTAAGAACGTGAACTCGCAGTACCGCCGCCATTGTCCCGTGGACGCGAAATGTCCCTTGGCAGGAATACCGATCGTACATTTCGGGCGTGAGGGTGATGTTGCTACTCACGCTCGTCGGCCTTATGGGGTTGAGAGTTGTATAGGAGTCCGGGAGCCCGTATCCATCCCGTCAACCTTGATCTTATCTTTCCAGGTCTTTTTACGATATGGTTATCGGGATGGTGTCGGGATACTGTGAGGAGGGTATCGGGGCTTATTTTTTAATGTCACCCATGGCAATTGTTTCTCTTTTACATTAACCGATATCTTTATAAAATTGCAAAGTGATCGAAACTGTAAAATATTTTTATTAAAATACAAATTTTGATATTTTTTTATATATCAATAAAGAATGCCTTTTGTGCATCGCTTTCCATTATTACATGCATAAAGTAGCTGAAAGAGGGGACTGAAATTTGTGAGAGCCGCACTTGTAATATATTGCATAAACGATAAAATAATGATATACTTTGATCAGTAAAGATCATTTATTGCATCAGTAAAGATGTCCAGTTTAATGTGGAATTCGACTTGCAATATTCGATATATCTTCAGTGTTTGATACTAACGACACGCTTTACATAATTCTTTTCGAAAATGCATAACTTATGAGAAATATATTAGGCATTGGAGATATCATTAAATAATAACTAATCCAAGTAATATTTTTATCAGAAAGCGGCGGATACTTTTATCAGCAAGTGAAATTTTGAAGACAACCCAGTTAAAGTGAATAAATAAGCTGTTTCAAATAGAACTACTTCCATATTTATTCCGTAAAAAGTATAAATCAATTATGTTTCCTTTTTTCACTATTTTTTTATTCAACCGTCAATTTTCGACAAGTCATCAGTTAATTAAAGGAAAAACATTGTTTTCTCTTCTCCGTCTCTCTCTCTCTCTCTCTCTCTCTCTCTCTCTCTCTCTCTCTATCTTTCCGCGAGAGATATCAAGGAAATAATGCAATACTCTCGTGACTTCGTTCACAATGAAAATATTCCGGGTGCGAACTCGGACGGGACGGGCTCGGGCTGTTATTTTTGCAGGCCGAAAGCTCTGCCAAACGAGACGGGTTCGATTTAATCCTCGTGAATCCCGACGCTGCCGCGCGTTCGCGCGCGCCCGGGCGCGCCGTCGACATTAATCCCTGGTTAATTTAAAGATCCGAAATCCGGCGTCAAAGTTTGAGCAAGTTAAAAGTCGTTAGGATTTTAGGCGAGTTTAACTGCAAGCGAAGTTACTGCCCCGGAGGGAGAAGGATGAGCGAACAAATCGAATCTCATTACGGTCGAATTCTCCCCGGCGTCTCGCGATCCTTTCTTTTCGGTCTCTTTCGTCCTTGTCATTCTGTTCTTCTCCTCGCTATTGTGCGCTTGCCTCTACTTCCCCACTCGAATTTATTTGCTCAAGTCGTTGCATTTGAAATATTCTTCCGCGATGTAAAGTACGCTCTCGATTTATTATGCGTATTTATATTTAAAGTTTGCTTCCCTGATCAACTTTGCTTCTGAAATGTTTTAAATGCGAATACATGAGCACGTAATTTGCGTTTGTTTGTTTTACCACCACACTACATTTTTGAGTCGGGTTTGTGTGCCGCTCGCATCTCGAAGTACGGTACATAGTTCGGTCATAGTGAGAGCGCTATTTCGAGATCGCTTACAACTTCGTTCATTTAAATTCTCTTTTCTACCCTTTTTTTCACCAGTGCATACGAAAGCGAAGTTTCAAATATAACGGGTGTGAAGCTTCGCTTCTCTCTCTCTCTCTTTCTCTATCTATCTATCTATCTATCTATCTATCTATCTCTCCAAGCTGCTTGGAAATGCGACGTTTCGCCGGCAAAAAAGCGATGCGAGTTATATTTTTCTTATTTTAAAAAACGAAGTTGCATTGAATGCTGTTGTAGCTGTCGGTGACACGATAGATTGCTCTTAGAGCACTTGTGCTCAGAATATCCAACGATTATCCCTTTCTCTCTTCCTCTCTCTTTTCCTCTCTTTTTCTCTCAATTTTTCTTTTCCCTCTGTCCCTGCTCGCTAAACATCATTCGCCCACGTCACATTCGGATTCCTGTCCTTCCCAACCCCTCTCGGCACTGTCCTTCGTTGCCGAGATCGACGCCGTCGTCGCTTGTCGATCGTCGGCACGTCGGCGTCGCCAGACGACGAACTCCGATTCGATATACTCTAATTATCGCGACGCTCAGGACTTGAGCGGCGCTTCTTTCCGTATTCTGGCATCTCGTTTCCGCCCTTCATCAGCCCTTTGCCAGTTGCCGGTTCGCTCTCTTCGTTTCTTTCCACCCTCCGTCTTTCTCCGCTTCGTCGCGCCGTCGTCGGATTATCACGCGAGAGCCGGAATTTCATTTCGTTCTAATTGAACGTAGCGCACGGCGAATGCGAGCGCCGACGTTTTCCGTCGTTAGACGCACGACGAGTCTCCCGTGATTCATCGAGGGTAAGCGGATACCCGAAGCGCGGGGCTGGCGAACCAGGAGGAAGGCGGGGTAGTTTCAAACGACGAGGCGACGAGGGTAGGGAACGGTCGCGTCGCTCGCTCGCCGTAAATCGCATCGCTCGCTCGCTAAGTACCTAAGTACTTTTGTACTGCGCCCGCGCGCTATACGTTAACGCGTCGTACGCTGGAACAACAACGGGGCTAATTCCTTAAGTAGGTGTACGAGGTAACGAGGCTTTCGCGACGACGACGACGACGACGACGACGACGACGACGACGACGATGACGACGCAGGCAGGAAATTCCGCGTCGCGGCTCTCCGTCGTTTCTCCCTTCTCCTCCCCTCGAGTTCGTCCCTTTGAGGCAGAGCGACCCTTTTCCGCGATTGTGTCGCGCGCGTTTCTCGAGCAATTACCCTTCTTCGTTTACGTCCGAATGCGCGAATGTCGACCAGGAAATGCGAACGCAAACCCGAGCGGTACTCTAATTCCGCCGTAAATGCGCCGCGATATTATACGCCGCATACACATAGAGTCACGTTCCCGATGGAGTGCATCGCGCGCGGCAATACAAAGACGGCGCAACGCGCCGTGTACTTCGGGGGTTGGCCACGGGCATAATGGGACCGAGTTAAAAGCTGCCACGTTGGCACATATTCAGGTCGAGCTGCGGCGTTATAATGGAACCGAAATCAATAGCAATGACAAGGCAAATCTGATTGAGTAGATCACACATTGTTAGAGTAGATGAACCGATAATTAAGCGCGAATATATTATCACATGTTTTCGTAAGTTTTAACAAAATATTACTGTCGAACAATTCGACATATTATCTTGTCTTTCATGCACCAAGCGTTGTACTTCTGAAGAAACTCTACGTTAAAAAAAGCGTTAATAGTGAATACAAAATAAATTACGTGAGAATAATTTGTATAAAATATATCGCTATAAAATAAGTAAAATTGATAATATCCATATTTATTATATACTTATGTACTTTTTTGGATATAATAATATAATCATATCTTATATGATTATATTATTAGATATCATAAAATTAAGTTTGTAAAATTAAATTTGTAAAAATAAATTTTCGATGATTCTTCATTGATATATCCGCTTTAATTTAGAAGATCTGAAACAATGAAATATTAGATATTTTAAGATTATTAATTAAACGTTTATTTTATATTTCACATTTATTATTAAGCTTACTTTGTCGATGACATTAATTCAGTCTTTACTTCCCGTTTTTTTTAATTTTTTATTTTCCTGAATTTTTTGTAAATTCGCGTCCGACAAGATACGAAAATCTCACCACGAAACGCGCTTTGCATCAACGTTTTCTTTCCTCGGCCGTCAATTTCCCGTCCTTCGTCGATCTTGCGATGATGGATTGGACGGCGCGTCGCGGCCGACTGTATTCATTGTGTCGAACGCGAAACTCGATCATCGGCGGTATCAATATACTTTAATTACCGGGCGTACCGCTCTCGCGCCGCTCGCGCGCGTGCCCTCGCGTTTATGGCTCGTCTTCTGGCGCATATCTGCCTGGTTGGCGATACCGATCCTACTCCCGGAAGCGGAATTTCATTTCGCTTTAATTGAACGTCACGTATCGCTCCGTTGCCGCGCGACCTGCGTGTGCGTGTCCGCGTTTTGATTATACATAGTGCATTGCGTGCACACGTGCGCGTTACACGGCTGTTTCCGCTATTCACGCGTGTGGGCGGGTATGCATTGACACGCAGTCGCACCCCAGGCGTTCCGTATCTCCCGCGCAGTTCCGGATCCCGCGCTGCTCGCCTGATTGCATATCGCGCGTTACATTTCTTCGTAATCGGATCGCGTCGCCTCGAGACGCGAACCCCGTCGCTCGCGACGGTGATTGCTCTATTATTAATTTTGACGGGCCTCTTAATTACTCGGGCGTCGCGCGTGCTCCTAGAACACGCGCCGCGCGTTCACGGACATACACACACGTGCACCTGCGTGAGTTGCGAGTAGAACCAGTTTTGCAGAGATATTATGTGTGTCGAGGTCACCGCGCAGAGATGCTTGGGCTTTCAGCGTACCGTTACATAGCGCTCGTTACACATCGCTGAACTAAATATTTTATGTCGCCGCTATGTGGCAAAAATGCATGTAGGTCTCTCCTTTTTGCCGCTTTTGTCGTAAAACTGTTTTAATTAAATACAGGTCGTTATCATTATCATCATTTATTGATAAGCACTTTGTAACTCTGGCTGCAGCTAGTTACAGTTCCATCTGTATACAGTGTCGTCAATGAACAACGCGTTCGCCGAGCGTACCGAATAATTTATCCCTCGTCAGATTGAAATACACGCAATGGTGGACATAATCGTAATTTCTCGTGACTCCGAGGAAACGAGGCTCGAAATAATTATTTATCGCTACTCGTAGCGAGTGTTCCAAATCTCCAACTGAGAGATAGACTCCAACTGATTTTCTGCGATAAGCCTTTGAAAACCAGAGAGCGGTTAATTTGCGACGTTAATCGCGCTCTTCCGGAAATCCGTTAATTGATTTACCGTCGAATCGCGTATTTCTGAGTTCAAGCAGGGATGGTTGTTCGCAATTAATCGCCGAACCTGCAGCCATACTGTGCGTACTTTCGGCTCATGAAACACGACGTAATTATTCGCGCTGACATATCGCGTCGTATCGGTACGAATAGTTTGTACGTGTGTGAATAGAAACGCACGCAATAGCACCTGTTCCAGCAGGTGTAATACAAGATAATCCACTCCAGTAGAACTAACTGCTGGTCGGTCCTTCGGTAACGCACTCCCACGCTGCCCGGCCGCTCGATCATCGCAATTATATCATTTGTGATGTTATCGCGAATACAAATTAGAGCCGTGCTCGTTGCGGAAATTGAATGATTATCGATAGGATCGATAGTGCGTCTCTCTCTCTCTTATTTCTAAATATTCTGGATTCGGATTTGTTTTCTAAAATCTGTGAGTGTTACACCTACATATTTTCGAATTCGAACAATCGTTATTTTGAATGAGAAAAAACCAATATTGTTTTTTTGCACCACTTATTGCATTTCGAACATTCTGATAGATCAGGTGTTATTGAAATATTGTTGGTATGAAAATAACGCTTGAAACACGAATAATTAATATTGTTTGTTTGAAATTATTAAATATTCTTGATATACAGGAATTTTTTTTCAATAAATAAATATTTAATAGGTATGGTTTAGCCTCTTCTAAAATTTCTAAAAATCAGGTTTGCTGTTAGGCTTGATTTTTCACGAATTGACGATTCTTTTAACGAGCGCTTAACAATGGTATTATGCCGACATAATTGATGCAGCCAAAGCGTAACTTCGTTCGACGGTGGATATTTGTAACACGATGACATTTCGATGTGACGGTTTGATTGTCGATTTCGATTGTTCCGGGACAATTCCGACGGGATTGTTCATTTCCATTTCGACCAAACATATCCGCATTTCGGAATCGCCCCGCCTTTCGATGGAAAAACGATAAAATGCACGAAAAAAACAGAGGCCGCGCGCGGCGATATCTTTGTCATTTCCACTGGAACAGCAATACAACAGACGCAATTCACCCGGGCGAGCGACGTGTACGTGTACATTAATTCCCGTCGCCGGAAAATATTTCATCGGCAACGTCTAATAATTCTACTTACGAGTCGGGGAGATATTTACGACTTAAGCGCGCCGTGATTATAAACGCCAACGGCGAGGGGGATGAGCGAGATTTATTGCGACTGCTCGCTCGGCGCGATCTGTCTTCTCCCGCGAGTTAGATATCTCTCCTGCCTTCCTCTCGTTCTCTCTCTCTCTCTCTCACACACACACTCTCTTTCTCTTAATCCGAGCTGTTTTCCCAGCTCTGTATCGCCTGATAAAAAGATCGAGACAGTCACCGCCGACCTGTGCGCGGCTGTTCTTAGAACATCAGAAAGGAGAGCCAACTATTAAATTTCGTGTCCGAAATCCTTCTCGCCGGCCTTGATTCGTCGATGGACCTGGGGTCAGGACCCGAAGCGCCGAGTGGACCCGCGGGAAATCTTGCCCGTCGTCTCGATGGCTGAACTCGTCCTCCGAAACCTCGGAGCATGATGCGGGCACCTCTCGTGCGAGCACGTCAAGATAACAAGGACGAAGTGGAGATTGCTTCATTAGCAGTGCCGCGTAATTCCGCGCCGTCTCTCTGGTCTCCCTTGTATCTCTTTCTCTTTCCTTCTTTCTCTAGTTTCATGGTTATCAGGGTGCGCGCTACACGTTTGTTTAGGTGGCCTTCGTAAATTATTCTTCCCACGTCAACCTTTTCAAATAACAGGAAGAAAATAACGTTTGATAAAAAATTATTATCTTACTTCGACGTGATGAATTAATGAACAACTAATTTATACGTCAGTTTTATATGGATTTAAGAAGGTTACACAAAGATAATGATATATTTTTTTTTTATATTAGCTGATTAACATACATACACTTCTCATTAGTCTAATCTCGAGTGATTAATGTCGAGAAAAACAAGAGTAATTATCACATGATATACTTACATATCTTTTTTACTGCTTTTTAATCACTTTAAAAATAGTAGTAGGAAGTAACTACTGGATTTTTTCAAATTTCTATATCAGGATATAGAAGAAAAAGATTATGATGATTTATTACTGACTGAAATATAGATATTTAACATAAAAAGAAATAAGGGCTAAAGTATCCTATCTACAAGGGATGGATCTCTGTCCGCCCTTGGCATTAGAGATAAAACGGTGATAAACGGTGACCATCCCTTATACAATCTGCATCAGCGGATTAATCTACATAATGTCGATCTAAATCTCGCAATTTGCATAACATTGATTTAAAGCCCATGAAAAACATAGGACGTACGGTTGAATAAAATAGGAGGTTAGCTGGTTATTTTCAGAATTGAGGAAACGCTTTTTTCTTTCGTATATTTCTTTTTATCTTTATATTTTTTACTCGAAATTTACAGTCTGTAATATAATGTTACTTTCCATTATTTTCAAATATACAAACTCTTAAGCACAACCATGAGAGAAATATTTATGATTATATACGTAATATATGAGTATAATAATGAGTGTAGCAATGAGTAATATAATATATAAATTTATACGATACGTTAGCATCGTATATGTATATATCGTGTTTATTTCTAAATTTAATTTGAAGAACCAAGATTTCATCTCGAGAAATCTTTCACCCGATTCGCCATAGCAATAAAGGGCCCTCTAATTACACTTGTACGATAACTGAGGACCGTCAAACGGTTTAATTGTTCATAGTTCTGCTATCGACAGTTATGATTTACGCGGCGGAGTTTACTTTTCTCAAACGCGACATTTCAGGGACAAATTGGCGCTCACGCTTGCTCGCTAAATCGCGTGCGAAGATAAAGAGTACTGGGTTCTGTCAGCCGCGCGGTAATTAATCAGCGGCTGCAGCGGCATCGCGTAATTGTTTATGCAACGCGGCTCATTGTTAGCCGGCAACAATGCTGCTGCTCGGCGGCCGACAATAACGCACGGCGAGCTGCGGCTGCTGCACGGAGGTGCTTTATCGTTCATATTTCTGTTTCGCCACAGTCGTTTCTTTGTTCGCGGATCGGCGTCTTCCATCGCGGGCGGCGCAATGTCTGATCGACCGTGCTCAGAATTTCTATCTCATCCGACTGATTTCTGGCGAGGAGGTATCGCGACTGAGATAAATGTTAAATCGGAGTTTCATTGACATTGTGTCACGTAAAGGGAGTTTTTATTCATATACCTTTAGCCTTTGCATAAAAGCTCTTCTGTTCAGAGAATTTTAATATTTGAAAATTACAGATTTGATATCATTGTCTTTTATGTATCGGAAAAGACATCGGAAGAGAAATTAATATAAATCCAATTAACTGAGAAATATAATAGGAAATAGAAAATTGGAGTTTTTCGTTAAATCCAGGAAATTCATCATTTTATTATGTTTTTTTTCTATTGTTTCTAAAATTAGTTAGAAAAATCCCAGGTTTTTAAAATTTGAAAATTTTTGTAGCTTATTTTTCAATAATTACAAGTTTAATTTTAAACTAATGTTTATAATTATATAGTTTTGTGCTTTTATTATTTATATATACATTTATCTTTACTTTTTCTTTTACGATATCAAAGTCGTTTTTGCGCTCTCCATTCGTTTCTCAACGAGAAAGAAACGGCATTACGTAAATAGGATCCTTTTTTCCTGGTTGCATTCTACTTTCCTGGGAGTCCTCTTCTCGTACGCTGTCCGATGAGCCTGCGGGAACTTCCATAAATCACGGAAACGCGGGTAGGAGCAACTTTGCGGGACGAAATTGCCCGCGTGTCTCGTCACCGACTCCGAAATCGTCCACGACACGTCGCATTTGCACGGAAAGTAAGACCACCAAAGTTGAATGACGTGCCTCTTGTTCCTTTTGCTCTCTTTTCTCTTCGACTCACACCCTCCGACTCTCAAAGTCTCGAAAACAGCCACCAGGAATTTCGTAGATTAATGATTCCTTTGTCTCAGAAGTGACCAATTAGGAAACATTACTAGACAATTTCATCTTCTTCTTTGATTCTTCCCATAGAGACATAATTGAAAGAGGTTCATTTTTACGTATGATACTTTATTATAGTATTATATTGTGATATTTTTTATATTATGTCACAAATAGTTTCATTTTTTCTTAATTAATAGTTGTTAAAAACAGAAATGTTAGAAAGTGGCATATTCTCTTGCTACAAATTATTATTTTCGTATTTTAAAATATATTTTGTAAAAAAGTTTTATCATCAAGAATGTCACGATAAAATTAAATATTAAAATATTAATATTAAAGTAATATGCATTTAATATTTTTTAACAAACACTTTCGAATTTTACATATCTTGAAAAATGTACTGTTGGAGATTCTTAAAAAGTGCATAAAAATGTTTAATAAACTATTGTCTCGCTAGTATTTATTTAAAATATATAGTACCAGTGAAGACTAGTAACATTACGTTTGAAAAACTAGTTTGATCGTACTTCAACAATAGTGTCATTTTCTTTGCTGAATATCAAAATAATTATACACTTTTAGAAAGCTCATTCCTAATTAGAAAGCTGATAAGTGTCGAAGACGCGTATTTAATAGTCATATTTTCTAATCTTTTACCTTTTCATTATCTTACCCTTTTCATCCCTTTGCCTTCCTTCTCTTCTGGATATCCCCCCGGTCGTCGTCTTTAATTAAAACGCATTTACGATCGATAGTTTCGATTCGGACGTTAAATTCTCGATAATTGGATGCTCGTCCCCTCTCCGTTCTCAATCTCTCTAGATATTAATTAATTTTTCGCGTACGCTCGCATGGAAAGCGAAGGATTCGGAAACGGATTGAACTTTCCAACGTTGTGCAATCGATATCTTTGATATCGCCTGCTTTTATCCTTAATTGAAAGGTTTTAGCGGCGTTCGCGTTGAATTATTTTCTATCGGTTTCTTCGGGGTGAAGCTGCGACTCCGTAATTAACGGTGCATCTTAACGTCCGGACGATATCGATGGGGTTGGTTAAACTACTTTCTTGTTAATTCTGTATCAGAGCGAGATTCTTGCTCTTTTCTAAACAGAGCTAAGAGGACATGGAAAATTAATTAATCCACTGTCAATCCTGATTAATACTTCCAGAGATAGATGGAGTACTTTTTAAAGGAGTCCTTCGATCGCGCATAGTTGCGTCAATCAAAAGAAAGAAGTCCCGTCTAATAGATAAACCTTGGTGTACCTGGCACACGTATGCATCGGCGAATCCATCCGTTGGAAGCAAATAGAGCGTATCACGCAATATGTACAACCTATCGCGCGCGTTGCAACATTGAAACGCGCAAACAGGCCGCATACATGTCATTCTCCTCGTTGTCGTAGACGGGACTGCGACATTAAAAAGCGGACTAGCCCCGCTGCAAAATGAGAATAATTAAAAATTTGCCCCGCGATGCATAATGCTCGTTCTTTAACGTCGCGCTGTTTTCTTTAACCCGCGGGCGGCGCGCGCCCGTCGTTGTTTTAAAATTAAAATGGCAAATACATAATGAACATTTGGACTTTTAAATTACGTCATTATACACCGTTCTACGCGTGTCATGTTATATATGTTAATATCCAACCTTTGAATATGTGGAAAAAAAGAATTGGTTGTGTGTGTCCCTTTGGTTTTTATTTTAAAAAGATATCACTCATTTCAGTAATTAATTATGTAACATGTATAATTTATAACATTGTATAATATGATACAATATCGTGTGATAAAAAGTAATATACGTCACGTTGTAAGTTTATAAACTCTCGATGATTAATTTGGAGAAACAGAGAAAATTAAATTTGAGAAATATATAAATCGCGGTCCTTTTAAGATCTTACACTGCATCTTTTGCATCTAACTTTTTAGGATGCAATGAATGGAAACGCATTGGACGCCGAGATGAATTGAAACAAATGTTCTAGGGGCGCGGTACAAAGAATCGAGAAATGTAATGGGCGGACTAACAACTTAAAGTACTTCGACCGATTAGTTTCTCAATTAACGTCATTTTAGTTTAATCAGTCGAAAGTTAAATGGTGAATTAATATTCGGCATTTCAGTTTGAAAGTAAAGGTTCGCAGAGTCATAAGACGATACCCCCAGCCCCCCGAGTCTCCGAGCAAGAAGAAAGTCGTTTTCGAACGTGATATTCATTGCACGAGGACGGTTAAATTATTCAGGAATAAACTAACATAAATCAGCAGCTGTGCGCGAGATTGTGTTGATGGCGTGAAAATAGGACATTCATATGTCTTGAAAAATACGTCCGCTCACTTGTCTGTGCGAAAGGTCGCGTGCAGTGATTAACTTCTGTCATTTTTCCAGCAATATCGCGCATACAAATAATTAATTATTATAAATGGTATTGTGTAGAATTATGATCTTATTTTGAGAAGTGTATAACGGATTTTAATCTCTAAATTTTAAATTTACTTACATATTTCGCAAAACGTACGATTGTGGAAATGAAAGTAAAACTTGAATAATTAAGTTATTTAATGTAATCTTGAAGAATTATTAATACTTTGCATACCTCTAGCGACAGAAAAATGAATTATTGAATGTACGGTTAATGAAACATAGTTTATATATAATATAACTTTTACGAAGTCCATTTGCAGAATACATTAAAAGCATACGCAGAAGTAATTATATTTTGTGAGACACATCTGGCTGGATTAAATATAATAGTATCAGAGATTGTTTCACCGCTCTGATATACGTATATTTAATTCCAGGATGCGCTTTTAGATCAAAATGATTTTGCATGTCGTTACGATTCCATTACGATAGATACATTAATTTCCTTTTTCCATTACGATAGATACATTATTTTCCTACTTTTAAATTAAGGTTACATTTTAATGGA
>VBVQ01000299.1:19690-32961 GCA_011636635.1 Tetramorium simillimum | reverse complement strand
ATTAATTTCCTTTACTTTTAAATTAAGGTTACATTTTAATGGAATTGGCTGATTGAAAATTTTTTATATTACTTTTTTTACTTTCATTTAATATAAACAATTTAATTATACAATTTTTATTTATTTCTGCGTAATTGAGAAATAAGTTATCTCTTTTTTCATTTTCATTTATTTTAGTTATTTAATTATTTTGCAATTATATTAGTATAGTCAGTATATTTTAGAAATAGTGAATTGTTTTATTCAACTGATAAATTGCGCCACTTTATTTTAGCTTTTTATTTTATTTTCGTGTCTGTGCTTGTAGATTAATAACACCGTGAAAATTCGTCTTCTCCATTCTCATTTCCATTCCGATTGGAATAGCGAGTGCGTCGGTTGCCGATAAACCTGAGTAAATTTCTGTCGATCGATCTACGTCAAATGAGTCGTGTAGAGTCCGGTTCGCGGTTTGTCCTGAATCCCTGAACACCGGGTTCTCCTCTGTCAACTAGATTTGGATTCGAGTTGGCCAGTGCGGGTTTGACGAACCCATACTTCTAACCACGGAACCGCGAATCTTCAAGTTCTAAGAGGAAATGCAGACTGAAACGATAAAAGTCGATGTGCTCACTTAATTGTTGTTCTTCGATCACTTTCCTATATAACTAACTTTATATTCAACTTTAGCTTATATGTGTAACTCTATTTCTCTATTTTCTTCCTGCAAACCAGAAAGATGAAGAAGCGTAATTGAATCTTGAAAATTAATATCGATTAAAATCGACTGATAAGACTCAATTAATCTGTACGTCGATTAATTAATTATTATGTTTATTAAATATGAATTTGCTATGAAAATTGTAGAATCATACGAAGAAATTAATCGATAATAATTTTTAAATACGCTACTGAATAGAAATTAAAACTTCTTTTTATGAGTGGAAGTTAAGACTTGTGAAATCGGTTTCTCGATATTCGGTTGGTTGATATAATTGTTACTCTGAAGATCGATCGTATCTTAAATAAAGAAAATTCAGTAATTGGTGAAACTGTTCGTTTCGTTTCTACAGCTGCATTTTACTTTCTGCGATTTATAATCCTAACGATGACGCTCACGCGAATAAGTAAAAGCAACCTAAAGAAAAAGATAGAACATTGTGCATTCGCTGCTTCGGAGCATTATAACTTATTTATCGACAATTTCAGTTAACGACGATATAAATTAATACGGAAACCGAACATTTGTGCGAATTATAGGTTTCAATTGTTCGCATATTTCCAGATGGATCGTTATCCTCTCGTGCATAGCAATAATATCGCGACAATAACTGCGGTAAACCGTTTTTATTTATCGGGATATAAAAGTTTGTTTTGCAAGATGATTCTCGAACTGTACTCTCATACAATGTTATTTAATATCTGCTAAAGATAGTTGAGTAAATATATTTGGACGGAAAAGAAACTCTCACGTAACTTTTATTTTTCAAAAGTTTTTTTTACAGAGTTATGTATGTCTCGCCTTCACTTGTGCAACTTTTATTCATCTGACATATCAAATTGCATTATTGAGATGATAATAAGAATAAACGTTATTGTTTGGAAATTTTAGAGAAAGAGAAAAAAAGGAGCTCTGCATTTTATAGTGCTGCTTTATAATACTGCTTCATACTTGCAATAATAGATAAAGAGATCAACGCTATAATTTAATCGCGCTCTAATTTCGAGCTCTGCTTAGCTCGATTTGCTCAGAACACACTTGAACTGCATTTAATCATTTTTAAAAGCTATTCTTGAAATGAAATATCTAAAGCACAGAAAGGAGTACATCGAGTAAATCATTTTTTCCCAATTACAATACTTTTGTAACATTTTTACGAGATTAAAAAAGTGAGTAAATTTCGAGACAACATGAATTTTCATAGATTGCACTGGATACTTTCTGCATATCACTAAAAAGTATGTTAATGTATCATATCTTGTATCGTTTATTTTTGATACATGAGGGTGAAAATCGTACACATTCGAGTTCAACTTGGCGTCACCTTCGATACTTCTATCGGCTGACATTGTTTTACGGCTCGTTGTCCCGTATGCCCCGGGAAAATTGTTCACTCGCGCTCGATTTGCCACGAATATGGGCAGCAAAGTATCCGATATATGATTTCCCAGAAAGAACGAAACTGCTCAACGTAAGGCGGGGAAACCGAATAGGGACGTCAGGTACGTAGCAGCGAGAGAAAGGATTCAGATAGCAAGCCCGTACGTTTGCTCAGGATTGTAACCGTGACATCAAGTTTGAGGAATTTTTCCCTTCTAAGAAAACGGCGAAAAGTTGCAATCGTGTGATCTTTTCTCGGCGGAAGTTTAATTGAAACTCGCCCTTTATTGAATTTAATCTTCAACGTTTTGATAATAAACTTCAAAATTTACTTTCGAAAAAGACAATATTTCATTATTTTTTGACATTCTCGAAATTCAATTCAAGTTCGCCGAAATCCTGTATCTAACTTTAGAAAACTAGAGAAGAGATGAAATTTATTTTTTCCTTTCTTAGATATAAT
Source organism: Tetramorium simillimum (assembly GCA_011636635.1). NCBI lineage: Eukaryota > Metazoa > Arthropoda > Insecta > Hymenoptera > Formicidae > Tetramorium > Tetramorium simillimum. The sequence continues at coordinate 30,418 of VBVQ01000299.1, read as the reverse complement.
ATTTATTTTCTATATTATTTAATATTATAGTTAATAGTTAATACACTTCGACCTATAGATTTTTAATTTTTCAAGAGAGAGTAAAAAATAAAGCTTAAACTTTGTAACAATGAAAGGTCATGATTTGTAAGTTTAATTACGCCAATCCAGAATTGTTTTTCTCGAGTTATCTGTGTTCATGAAGAATAAATTGATTCTGCACTCGTCGAATGTTCAGACATACATTATAAAATGCATCGAAACGTAAAACCTAACGGAAAGACGTTACACTACACGTGTACTGCGAGCGACGAAATTTCTGCTGGCGACACCAGACTTGTTCATCTGTATCGAAGTGCATTTATATTTAAAATCCACTTTGATTCCTTGTTTTCTCTTTCCTTGGGCGAAAATCGATTTTCGATTCCGTATTCTGGCGGCGACACGTGCCGCGAGCGCCACTCGTCATCCCGGGGGCTTCTCCAAGGAAATTGTCTGTCGTTTTTGCGACCAAAGCTTGTACCGTTTTCACCCTTCCGTGTCGCGATGTGTAGCTTTGCGCCACGTTGTTTGTTGAAGGCGAATCCGCGTCCTTCAATTTTTCCGATGTAATAAGGCTCCCATCGGGGATTTTCTGATCGCCGCGACGTGCGGCAAAATGATATTTCGGACGTACATTCAGTTGAGAGTAGTGCTTCGGTACTATCGACATATTTTTCTCAGGACATCCACCAGTCTTGGCGGACCTGGGATAGAATTATTTTATTTAAACGTAATTTACGAGAACAATTTGACGTATTGTCAATAAATTAACGCTTTCGTGCTTTATGGAATATTTTATTTCAATCGCAATTGATCTTGATTTCAACTAGATTGCAAAATAGAATAATCGATTTGTTCTCATAAATAATTATGCACTATTAATTAGCAATATGTCAAGGTATATTTCTAACTCGTTAAATAAATTATATATGAACACGTTAAACAACATACATAAAATGATGTAACAATTATGAGTACCTATACTACTCTAAACGCTAATAATTCAATACACATATTTTTTATATAACGTTTCATATAATTAATTTCGTGATTTTTTTATTAGCAATCGGTTATGAAAAGTTTCCAAGAACATTTCTAAAAGTACCAGTGATTGATCAATGTTGGTTTTCTGGACTGAGTATATTGAACGAGTAAACATATCGATAAGATAGACTTTAGAGAAATAGCAGGCTCACTTGCGGCTATCGTCGACGAGGGCGGAATTCGCGTGTCGACCCGCAATTCTGTTTTTTCTGCTGCGGCCATAATTCCACCCAGCCTTTAGCCAGAGAAATTAAACATTGCGCAGGAAAAAAAAAACTGTAATCCAATGCGTTTACGCGCGCTTGTAAAATCTCTCCGTAATCGTCTCGTGCCTTGTCGCACGAGTTTTTTTTACTACAAATCTCCCGAACATAAATTTTGCTCTCAATCAAACTTTATCTGCACGCAAAGTATTTTCTTAGTTCGCTGTATAATAATAATAAATATGTCAATATGTAAATTCCAATTCGAATGTCTAAAGTTAGGAATTGAACAAATCTATGAAAGAACTGAAGAAGGATTATTACGCTAAGAATTTTCTTTTATATCTTAAAATTGTAATTTTTTACATGATTTCGTTGAATTCATGAATGTTGGCCGCATCTTTGAGTGGCAGTCTATTCAGCTCACAAAAATAATAATAAAAAATAATCCAGTTAAAAAGAAAAAACAACCGACGGAAATTCACGATGGAGATCGCGAGGGATGTTTTTCCCGTCATTAGTCGCCGTTTTCCGTGATTCTTAGTTCCCCGCACGGCAAAAAAACGGAAAATTCACGTGACAAAAAGAGGGATCGTTAGGAAGACGTTGTCGTCATTGTCATCTGGCAGAATTGTAAAAGAATCGTATGCAGAAGATGCTCAGTAGGATATCTCCGGTATCAACGTGATCTGCACCCTTCTGCTTACTTACACATCATACATTACGATCACGCTCGCGTCTTGACGATTTAGCACAAAGTAAGAAGCATGAGAGACCATTCGGAGAGAAAAAGAGAAAGAAGAAAATATCTGAGATGGAAAATACGAGAGAAGAAAGAAGAAAAGAATACCAATTCATGAAAAACCTGTCAAGAAAAGTATATCATAAAAAGTATCAGGTAGAATTTTGCGGGTATTTACATATAACACATATAGATAATGATAATTTATTTGTAAAATTGAGAACTAATATCTGAAATAATTTATTTATGAAGTAATTTATACAAAAAATAATTTATTTATTTATAAAGTAATTTATGGAAAAAATAATTTATTTATGGAAAGAATAATGATATATTTATAAAGTAATTTATGGAAAGAATGATTTATTCATAAAGCAAAATTCACGATTTTTACCAAAGAAAGAAACTGTAAATATGCATCGTAATTTTGCTTGTTTTATTTATTTAACTTATGTATAGAATATACTTTTTACATGTTGTTTAATTTAAATAAAATAATAAAAATAATAGTTAATGAAAATTGCAGTTTTTAAAGAGAAATTTCATAAGGAATTAATCCCTACTATATCATTTATTGATTTTAGCTGCACTATAATTAATATTACATTAAATTTAATTTTAAATGTGAAGCAAAAAATCAATGTTATTAATATTAATAAGATTAAAAATAATCTCATGGAAATAATCTCTATATGACGTTAATTGACTTTACTAGATAGAAAATAATAGGAAAGATCGATAGTATACGCTATATCTATTTAGACGTAATAACTCGACGCGACTCTGCAAACTCGACGAAGGTTGCATACAGCATCACCCTCGACAATAGATTCTCTGGGGGAGAAAGCGGAGTATCATTCGCGTCGGGAGGGTCGCGCCGGTGCCGTCCTCCGATCCCGTCGATTCCGCCGACGCCGAATACAACAGCGTGAAACAGCTGAGCATTACCGAAAGTAGCGCGGAATCTCGCGCATCAGAAGCTCGAATTCCTGAACCGCAATTTCCTTCTCTTCTTCTTCTGTCTCTTTGCCGCGCCACCACCCCCGCTCTCGTTCCCCCCCTTTCCCCCCGGACTTCCGGAAAGACGAGGCGCCGTCTCATCTCCGTCGCGCCGTTAAACGCTCTCTCCTGCCAGAACGAACGCTTATCCGATCTCCTCTTCCACCTCGCGCTTTGTGTTCCGTCGATCCGGAATGAGAATCAGCTTATTTGCCGACGAACGAAGGGGGGCATGGCAGACGTCGTTCCGTTTTTCGAGGCACGGTTCGTCGGTATTTTGGATTTCCCTATTTATTGCGCGGCGCCACGCTTCGATTTTCCCGTTTACCGCGCGTTACGCGACGAGCTTTCCCATTTGCTGCACGTTACGCTTTGCTCGCTCCGCCAAGCGCAGTCGGCGTCCATTGCCTTATTCCGTACCGATATTTTTTATCCTTTCGTTGATATTGCCTTCACACGAAAATAGTTATTTATCTGTTTCTTTTTTTTTTAATAAAGGTAGATTGTGGAACAATTGTGGGTTATCTCAGGACTCATATGTAATCTGCGCATTCGCACAAACGGATTACTCAAATAAAAGAAGTTTTATATCGTTTTAACGTTCTTTTTTTAGAGAATTTTTATTCTACACTCATCCCACGCGCGATGATATGTAGTTTCTATTTACTTTTAATCTTGTAATACCTGGAATTTACTGACAAACCTAAAAACATGAAATGTCCGAACATATGAAATTAATTATAGTTATTGTACTTTGAAAATTTAAAACGGGCGATATAAATATCAGAATATTTTTGGTACGTTTAAATTACTTATAATCCAGATTTTCTGTTGACATTTGTCTCTCACTTATCAATATTGCACTGAGCTGTTCTATTTCTCTGTTATATATTTATACTTTTAATATTGCTCGTGATTCGGTGATTAGTTTATCTAGAATTATGGTTGACGTTTGTATCATTTTATGTTACATGTATATCAATTAGGAATTTCAACGTTTCTTTATGAAATAGATGTCAAATTATTTCTTAGCAAAATATATATAGCAACAATATTAGCAAAAGTCATTTTGTATTTTATGTTCAATCTTCATTAATTCATGCTTCATTTATTTTGGTATATTACGGATTGCGGGATTAGTAATGAAGATAATATTTCAAGATAAGTTAGTAATTCAATGTGGCGATAAAAATAAGATAATCTATGCCATTGTCGGTTTCGTAGATATTTCTAGGCCGGTATTTATAGTCAATTCTTATATTTAAGATTAATACAGTACAGTACAGTTTTATGTGATTTTAAACCACTCACAGAGCCGAATTAGCATCTTAAAACATTACTTAGGACAATCTTGAAATAAGAACTGTCTCTGAATACTGGTCATCTTTTTCAAGATTGTCTTAAGTAATGTCTTAAGATGCTAATTCAGCTCTGTGATTGGTTTTGAAAGACTATCATTGGTCACACAAGACTACTTAAGATGATCTTAACTATAAGAACTGACTATGAGTACCGGCCTTAATCTTGTTATTTTTCTCGTTCGAAATTCCGATTGCTTGTCGCAAATCTAATTTGAATTCGCAACGAAAGTAGCGGCCATAAGTAGCTCAATCTACTGCACTATACTGCCGCATCAATACCGCAAGTTATTCCAGTTTGATACCGGAAAAACCAGTGTTATGTCCCGATTATGCAAAGTAATGCAACGAAATGTCGTAGTCGACAATGTAACGCAAGCGGATATCGACATCGTGTGCCAATCGCATCAATGATATTGCTTCGCTTGTATTACTGCTCTCCAAACTAGAAGTAATATTAAGTAAAAGTAACGTTAAAATGTGAAGCTGTAAGTATAACATAACGTATATGAAATAATAGCCTTTTTAATAACAAGAGGTCCATAATATCTTTTTACGAGTGCAGATTTACTGGCTGGCGTCATGGCAGCGCCTTCCAGCGTCCTTTAAAAGTGACAGAAAAGTAGCCTCCTTTTTTTTACGACCTCGTTACATTTGCGTGCGTTACAGCATGGTCCTGTTAATGCGAAGGCGCTATTTCTGACTCGCGTTCCCCGGGCCGGGAGAATTTAATTTTTTACGCGTAACGATGCGCTATAATGTCATTCCTTTAGCAAGTCTCGGTAAAAATGCATTAACCCATTACTGGCCGGTATGCATGTATCGTGCAGCGTACAATGGTGTGAAAATTTCATCGCTCGTGGTATTGTGCGCCGCAACCGTCGATGGTGAGAAGGCGGCCGTGCGTTGTGACGGCGCCGCTGGTATAACCATTATTGGCCAATTAATTGCGCAATGTCAATAATGCAACGCCTACGTTTAATTATAAACAGGGAAAGCGTCCGTGATCGATTTAATTATGTTACATCGCCGTCCGCCAGAAATGGCGATACCAATCGAGACTAATGCGTCGGAAATTGGGTTCAATCAACGCGCAAAGAGAAATTGGAGAATGGAACATCCGGTCTATTTGGATGCGCGACGGTATTCCCGACTTGTCGTAACCGATACGTTTTATAATCGACGAGCGCCGGTAACCGATTACCAATGCCACGGATATCGATCTTAATCATTTCCGCCAGCGAAAGCTCCTATTTAAGCTGCGTCTGATTCACTCCCCCCCTCCCCGAAAGGCTCACGATTAATAAATAAATTGCACGAAAGTTGAGAATCTTGAGTTGAGTCGAAACGTTTATTGACTGAAAAAGAGATTTGAAATCGATTGAAAATTTTTACCCAAATATTTATTCGCAAATATTACGTGCACGTTTCATTCTCGCATTACTCAGCGCCATTCGAGAGTGATCGTTCGAAGAACGTCCAATTGCCTTGCCTAGATCTCCTATCCGTGATCCACGTTCCTGATATTATTTCTTTAACGTCAGCACTTTCGCGTGCTGCGTTTCCGGGTCGTCGCGCCGTCGGATAATTCTCGACGATCGTTTTCCCCTTCGCCAGTGAAAAGCGCCATGGGAAACGGAACGGATAAGCGGCCGATGTCGTTGACGTTACTCTAACGACAATGATATTGCGTCTCTTTCCTTCGGCGCCTTTTGCACCGAGCTAAAATTTAACACGATCACCGTAGTAATTTCCTCGTTTCTCACGCTGACATATCCAGAAACAGGAACTCTATTATAACAACGTGTTATTTTAATTCTTTAATAAGACTTTAATATTTATTTCTCTCTAAAATTCGAAGCTTTAATTTTGTTTGAAATTTTAATGATCCCTTGACGTGTAACTTGACGCGTGCGGTTTTTGATAATTTTATCGATTTGAACACGTAATATTTAAGATTTTCTTAGGCGGAACTTTTTTTTTTCTTTCTGCGGTCGCGCGTCTATCGGAAACATTCCGGTGCTGCGGTTGCTTTACGTGCAACGCGCGTGGTGATTGCGCCGATATACGAACGGCGAACAGACGATATAAAACCGTGGGTACAGCAATAGGGTAGGGAAAAGGGAGGTATGTTTCGAGGGTATTGTTTCTCACACGTGGTAAACGATATTTGTTTTTTGAGCGGTCACTTTGCCGACCAGTATCGGGCGTATATATTATTTTATGGTTAATCCTTCTATAGTTCGAAACCACACACGCGTCCGTTACTGAAAAATGTTTTTCCATGTATAACAAGACGGAATATCATGTAACTTTATAATTTTGCGTGCTACAAACTACGTGTTAAACGTGAACGTGAAAGATCGTAAAATTACACAAAAGCCTTGTCCTTTGTTTGATTTTGCAAAAACTGTGCATATTTTTGTTTTTTAAACGCGAGACGTACAAACATTATCTATTTCATCCGTTTCATGCCGCGTTTTATGTTTCTCTTCTATATTTTCTATTTTACTCGCTTATTTCTCTCTGAATGATTTTTTTACGTTTCTTTTGCCGTTAGATGTCAAGCTGTCAATATTGGACTCATCACAGAGTAGAATTTGCGTTCACGATTTATACAGGATTGGCAATCAATCAGTATTGCAGAAAAACGACATCAATGCCGGCGATATGTCTAGATTTCGTTTTTTTAAACAAAGGGTCTTTCTTGTTTCGTAGACAATGTGTTTTATTTATTCTTTAACTATATGTTACTATTCGCTAAACATCAACATATTTAAAAATAATATTTTTATATTTTCAAATATAAAATGTAAAAATCTATTTAATTTAGGAGTTTTTGCAAAATGTTGAGAAGTATGTAGCTTCGATAAATATTAAACGCAATTTTGTTTGGTTATAGAATCTCTAAACAAAAATGATTAAAATTGTTATTGTTTACATACTTTTATTTATTTTAGCATCAAGATGGGAAAATATCAACGTGGATTTGAGGCTATTTTTTTTTCGATTTACCATAATACTAAATACAAAGCATATTTGAATATAGGCATCTGATTTTATGCGCTTTCGATTTGGGAATTTGTTGTCGTTAAATCTCATTCTCTCCACTGCCGTGTTATTTTAACGTTATCATATTTATATTTAAGCATATCACTGTCGAATACACGATGATTATATTCGCGCTACCTCGCATTTACAATAACGTTAACGCACACACGACGGCGTCGACGGTGATGGGGTTGAATAGGGGATCGTGGCAACGGTATTGGCGATACGTGGTCGGCATTACGTAACGAGAGCCGGTTCGCGATCGAGGATTTTGCGGCGGACGGACATCCCGCCGAATGGACGACGTGAGTGAACAGACCGCCGCACACGCACCACGAATGCGCCTGCGATACAATTTGCGCGATATTCTCTCCATGACCTGCCAGTGATTCCCACCTACTTGTACCCTTGTGTGCGTGCGTGTACGTAAATTTGGCGCGTGAGTCACGTCGTGGTAAGGTATCGCGGTGGGATGATGCCCAATCTTACCGTTAAAGTATAATAAGAAAACGGAGCATTCTTTTTTTCGAATCGAGATCGTACACCTGATATTTATTAATGAATTGATGCACATGAATATTTCGAAAGTTCTGAGAAAATGGAATATTTTTATAGTTTTTGAATATAAAAATCTTAAAATTGCAACTATATCAATCCACTTTTAAAAAGGCGTGTTAAATCGATAGGTCTCGAAGTATTGTTGCCTCTTCCGCGATGTTGATTGGTTTTCTCGCTTGGCTCACTTTGTATTGTGAGAGTAATAAGACATGAAAATTATTAGCTATTTTTTTACTATTTTTCGTTCCTAAAATTCTAATTTTTTTTTTAGTTTTTAAAAAGTTACTTAATATTGAACTATCAAGCCTCTCGTAACTTTTTAAAAACTAAAGCAAAAAAATTAGAAGCAATTTTAGAAGCAAGAAATAGAAAAAAATTAGCAAATAATTTTCATACCTTATTCGTTACGTTGTGATAATTTGGCTCACATAGCTTAAAATAGCAGTTAGAAATCTTAATTTCTCGCAATCTCTTTTTTATTATTCTATTCTATTTTACGAATAATGTTTGACTAGGTATCGGATAAAATTATCTTTAATTAGAAACAAAAAACGTATTTCATTTTATAAAAGATAATGAAACGTGAGAAAAGGAACATTTATCTTCACTTTACAAAGTTTGATATATTAACCAGGATTAAACGTGACTGCTAAAGCAAAATGAACATAAGCTTCGCAAAAGCCACAAAAATAATCGGTATATCTTTTTATGAAGAAATAATCTCTTCGTGTAATCAGAAATTTTTTTATTTTACGCTTCGAAGGCTTTAAACTGCATTAATTTTAACGCGCGTATGCATTATTTTCAAGCGATTTAATCTTCGAAAATACGATAGCACCTTTTTGCTCAATTATCAATCACAGAGACCTAAATGTGTTGTTCTGGCATTTCGAAAAATATGTCCGAAAAATGCAGGAAACTTAAAAATTGACTTTTTCAACTCGTAGATATCTATCCTCTTCATCCCCTTTCCTTCCCGTTCTTAACTTGGCTGTGCGCGATGACAACTTACAAGACTATGCACCCGCTGGGAACATCCGCGTATGTCGCGTATAGGTATAGCTATAGCGATAACCCGCAGGTCACCGTGAGACATTCTTCAGCGGTTTGATTTAGTGGCCCTCTCAAACTACCCCGCTGCCCGCTTATCTGGTGCTGTTCAGAACGCTTGTACCCCGGCCACCACCGTTCTGCACCCTCGTTGCAATACACGTTCCGTGCCTGCAGTTTACCACCGTGAAACGAATCGGAAGGGTGGCGGAAGTACGCGCGCGCACACACACGGCGATCTAAAGGCGCGTACAAACCGCACGGTCCGCGGGCGAAGAATAAGTTTGCGCTGCTGTACAGACGTGTTTTCGGTTGCACGGAACATACACATTGCGCGGAACACGATTTCGACGGTCAGTTTCTCTAACGCGGACGTATTTCGGAATTACCTTTATCTTCTCTCCGAACGCTGACCAAATGCTACTATTTGGCTAACCATTGGTCAAACCATCGCAAAGAGAATTCGATAACAGCTGATGAAGAATTCGCCCAGCGATGTTTGGTCTAGTTTAAAGGTGACCATTTATAGAGACGCGCGTGCTTGTAATAACAAAGAGCTGATTAATTTAAAGGAAATTCATCTAAGAGATGTACTTTTCCATTTGATTTCACGGTAAATTCTTATATGTATAAAAATATAAGTTTGGGGCAATATTATTTAATAACATTTTAATTTCAATTTTAATTTATTGTAAACTTGCTTTTTTTCCAATTTTATCACGAAGCAGATAGAGAAACGATCCAAATGAAATGAGATAAAAATCGACTGAAATCCCGCTTCTGGATCAACTAATTTAGTTGTGATCACTTTTATGAGCAGGACACGCTAGAGCAACATTTCCGAGTTAGTGTGCACGCGCCTTAACGCGAGCTTGTTGCAGACACAGGATGATGAATCGCTCGCTCTATCTCTTCTTTAGATCTTATGACTCCGCGCCGTGACGTACTGAATCCCGCGGGAGCTCGGGCTCGATAAATAAAGTGGATTTAAGTACGCCATCAAAGCGCGTTCAGCTCCCTGAAAGAAATCATCTTGATGTTACAATTAAGTTCACTGTAGTTATCGTCCGCCGTCAGATTTCTTCGCCCATACACGTTCGCGCGAAATCCTTGTAGAAGTTGGTCACTCTGAAAACGGCGTGGGTCAGCTCTCAAAAATGTTACACGAGAATGCATGTAGGTATGAGTGTCTACGAAGCAAAAGGATTCTGCTCTAGGGAGCATCCGAGGCCCTGACCATATTAATCTTTAATGACGAACATCCCTTTGACGTGCTGCTCGACGTCAATCTTTCCTCGAGGTGGCAAAAGATGGAGCAGCTTTAAATCTGCAATTCCGTCAGGAATCTGAAATTAATGAAATTCACAAAAATGCCTTTTTTCACGTATAATTTACGATTTAAGATTTTACTCGATTAAAATCCGATTATCAGCGTCGGCCTTTCTCGATAATCGTTACGTCCCTCCGCCCCGCTCCCCCAGGTATCTTTGCAACTAAGTTTTAAATTGGAATTCCGTTCAGGACTCGAGGTACATGTCAAATTAAATGAAAAAACGTTTTGTTTTACGGTACAATTGACATCTCTCCGCGCTTGGTTATACCGCAATTTTCTCGCAGATTGCGCCGTGCGTTCTATACAGGACGCTTTGTCCTGACATTTCCGTTCAGGCTTATAACAGGTCCCGCTCGCTCACTCGTTCGC
>VBVQ01000299.1:0-10200 GCA_011636635.1 Tetramorium simillimum | reverse complement strand
TTGGAATATTAGATTAATAATTCGTAATTATTTATTGATTTTATTAAATATTAGATCACATTTCAAAATTACTTTAACATTATAAAAGTCACTTTAATATTTAATAGAATTTGTATATTTTCTGTTTCTTCTCCACTTAAATATATATATAATTATAAATATATGTAAAATTTACATTTATATAACGTATAAATAGAAAATCAATTTTTTAAATAACGTGAGAGGTATTTTAGATAACGTTGGAAAATGATAAACGCGAAAAATTGGAATTTTCTGTACAAGAGCATAAATCTCGACACTTAATGCATCGCGCGAGCAGACTTGGTACTTATTTTTCGCGCGACCAGGCGGACCTTAATGGAGCCGTTGTGCTGTACACGCGTTTTCTTGCGGGAGCGTAAGCAGCTTATAACGTGCAGCCGTGCCGTCCAGAACAGCAGCAGAGTGGTGAGAAACAGCGGAAGGGGATAGCTAGCTTTTGGCAGGCTTGCTCGATATATCCGGCAGAAACTTTTCCTTCTCTGTTCCCCAAAAGCGCGTTGCCCGCCAGCGCGGCGTCTCGGCCTAAGTTACGGAGAAGTTCTCGAGTATATCGAGTGTCCCGGCTTCTAACTGTTCGGCTACTTTCATTGGCGAACGTGCGAAAGAACGTAAGGAACATCCCCCGATTGCTTGTTCTTGCGAACGCAGTGGGTAGTTACCGGAGGTAGTTACATACTTTGATTCTTAATTCCCTTACGGGAAATCTTATCCTTCATTTCATCTCCAAAGTGTACTTTGGCAGTATTTTAGTTCGAGAACCAAAAGAAGAAATACAGAAACTCAAAACTGAATATCAAAAAGTTAGGACGGTTAGGAAGAGAGATGGTACACGATCACAAATTTTCGCTCCTAACGGAAGAAAACGGCTTCAAATTGATCAAAGAATCAGAGATGAAAGAAAGTTCCGGGGACCTATATATATTTATTCGCAGATGCTGCATTATATAGGGCACTCCGTACGTGAACGAGATTGAACGAAGCGGCAGCTGCAAAAATAGATGTAATTTCTTTTTCGATATGAGGAATAAACAAATTCAGTTTGCGCAACGGCGCACTTACAAAAATACGTTCCGCACTCCGCCTTTTTTTCCCCTTCCCCTCGCTTATTCCGGCGCGTACTGCGAGAAAATGGTCCGCGTTTCCCGCTTGTGACGTCGTGATTCGAATCGCGGCTGCAGCGGGAAAGCAGGAGCCTTAAGAAATATCGCGAGGCGCGGCATATCAGCGGAGATTACGATTTTGCATAATGGACGTAATATCGGGTGGTATGAAATCTGAGTAGTTCAGACGAAGACCCGCCGATATCCGGGGCCTGCTCTCTATTTGCAATGCTCAAATATGCCGACACTCGAAACCCGAACGCGGAAACTGCCGCGTATAAAAGCACGGGATGCAAGCGCTCGTGAGACGCCCGGAGCGTCGCCTTGAGGTGCGATAGGGAGCCAGGGCTTACGTAATCTGATAAACCACCTATGATACCCCCGTCTAGTATGGCACATCAATACCCTGTCTGCAACATGAACACAAAAATATCCGAAAGCAAATTAATCGACATCACGTTTCTCATTGACGCCAACAATATACCTTTCAAGAAGCCAATCTTGTACTTCTACATTTATTATTCATTACTGCATGTCTGAATGAAAACAAAAATATCGTTCACTGTTTAAAAATTTAACAATTGGTAATGTGATAATTGTTACTCAGAATGGCAGCGATCTTTATGGACATATTATTAACATATTAATTAAATTATTGACGCGTTAATGAGACAGAGAAAACACGATTAGGAGGACAAAAATAATTCGATATAAAGATTTATAAATATGCACGTATAATGTCATTCAGGATATTTTATATTTCAGTCTTATGCTATGGATAAAATCGCAATGGAGAATTGAATCGGAGAATAAAATCCATTGGAAAACTAAACATGGACAACGGAGTCGTTGTAAATAGACGAAATTTATAATCTAAAGATGCATATTAAATATAAAATTGTATATGCAGTACAATGGAGGATTGAATAAAAAACTAAAGTCTATTAAACATGAATAAGGGCTAATTCCACAATTTACTTTAACCGGAGTTTAACCTACGATACCCAATAGAAGAGTTTGTTTTATATAAAACAAATTCTCCTATTAGATATTATTAGTTAAACTCCGATTAAAGTAAATTGTGGAATTGGCCCTAAAAAATTCGAAGAAAAAAATAGCTAAACTCTTTATAATTTAAAGAATCATATTAAATGTAAAGTTGTAAAGTGGTCGTTAATGAATTGAATCCAGTCCTCTCGAATGTCTAATCGCGATTAATTTTCAATATTACTCGTCTTTCTAATATCAGATATCAAAATTTTTTATTTTAGATTTCTAAATTTATTTTAGGATATCTTTATCGATGGAGGAGAATGGAGGGGATAATAGAATCAAGTTTCATTTGTAATACGCTTTTCTTTTTATATCTTTAGATAGAAGCATTCTGTATTGTTAGATTTTTTATGTCTATGGTCGCGTCATGGAAACGACCTTTCGTCTAGTTCGCTTTTGTTGTACCGTGGAAGATGCCGGGGACGCAAAGAGTACCTTCGGACGAACCGGAGCGACCTGGACCGGCCGTAAACTCGGCTCGGCCACGGGGTTTTTTCTCCGTCCTCTTTTTTGCTAGGTCGACCGCACGCGTCGTGAGAGACAATGGGCCGCATTGTCTTTCCCCGGGCACAATATGCGCCCACAATGTATGCGCACGAACCCATCTCGCCTCACCATTCGCAGCACACTGATGGGATTACAGCGTTCTTATGCACAGCGCCCGTAAATTTGGCGTTCCTCGCTGGATAATTTTGCTTGCGTTCGTCGGAGAGGAAGAAGCAAACCGAGGAATCGATAGATCGCGCACGCAATGTAAAGAAATACGAGATACCAATCAGAGATTCCTTGGTCTTGCTGCAAGGCAATTTTCATATTTTGCATAAAAAAATAATTTTTTAATAAAAATATATAAAAATTACTTTATTAGAAATAATTTTTTGAAATCCATTTATTTTATTGTTAGATTTATACGATAATTTTATTATTTAATTTAGGATTATAGTGGATTAATATGTGCACATGTATTACGCATAATTGAAAGGCTTATGAATTCAAAAACTAATGTATCGATTTAAGTTATAGGCCAAGTAATTTACTTACTTTTAATAGATTTTTAACTGTAAAGATTTAATTTTAAAATTATGCAAACTTCTCCATACAATGAATAAACAATCGGTCCATGAATTGTGTATATAAATGATATTCATAACACACGCTACTTGATGCGACAAGATAATGTATATTCCTTTCGCAATTTTTATAGAACTGCCGAATACCGAACATATTTTTTTTATTTGATTTTTTTTCCAGATCTTTCGGTAAAAAATTTTTTTTTAGCGAATTTTTATTAGGGCGACGTGAAATGGATAGGAAACTTTCCATGCTCTTCATCAAATTGACAGTAGTCAATATAGTCTTTGATGTTGACAATTCTGTATCCACGAGCCGGAACGGAGATAGCTACAACAAGCAGCTTCGGTAGCCTTGCGTCCATGTTGGACTATCGAGTTCTGATCCCATTGCATTCTCAGCGCATACCGCACTCCTCGCTCTTCGTCTCTTCTTGATCCGTTCGTAGCGCCGAAATCTCGCCGCGCAGATAAGCGCTGACACGGACGACGGGGACACGCGTCGATGCCCCCGGGGTCTTCCTCACGGGCGAGCACGACAATGTGCAATCTAGTTAATGGAATTGCAGGGGGAACGGAACCGGCATCGAGCGACGCGCCCGGGCCCGAATGGCAGAGTAAAAAAGCAGCAGCGAGAAAGGTGCATCGACACGGAGATTGGCACATTCCCGGTCGCTGGTGTTCCTGCGATGAGAACACGTACCGCGCTGCTCCTCTGATCACGATGAGCTACGAGAGCGTAATGTACGAGAGCTGGGATCAAGAGAAACCTTTCCTGTCCTTTTACATGCGCTTCATTCGTGCGATAGCTCGAAGCGAACTCGCGTTAGATTCTAAGCGAGAACCCTTCAAATTAGCCATCACCAACGTTTCCTGAATTGGATATCTCTCGAGGCGTGATTCCTTTTCATTCCGAAAGGGAAAACACCTTTTTTTTATACTTTCACAGATTTTAGCAAATTACTGTTGAGGAAGTTTTTTGTGAATCGGTGAATTATCCACTAGAAATCGTTCATTTTAATCAATTGACAGGCCAAAAGTCCTAATCGAAATGTTTTTGCATTAAATCATATACATACATTTTTTATTTAAAAAATTATACAGTTAAAGAATTAATTTTTTAAATTTACAACTCTTTTATATATTTAGCCGTTACATCCGTCATTTTATTTATAGTACTTCGTTTTTGTAAAACTTTGATCTTTATAAATAACACAATATTTTTGTGGTCAGAATATTTCAAATGAAAATGAAAAAGGCTTCTTTTGTATGTAGAATGAATGTTAAAAGTAATTGTTAAGCCATGTATTCGACGCACCTGTTCCAATTCTGCTCAGTTCACGCGGAAAAACATCCGTAGTCGTAGAGATTAGAGAACACCTCGTGTTCTTGCGCTCCGCGAAAGTATTTCGCGTTACTCGCATACATTCGCGCACATGCAGAAACATTTCCAGGCTGCATTTCCAAAACACATAGTCCGAGATTATTCTAGATACATAAACAAAATGCGAAATCCACGCGTAATCAGAATTAAAATTTTTTTGTAAAATAGCAATCCTTTACACTAAATCTAAAATTTGTTTTTATGAAACTTGTGCGCGATAAGGATTGATCTTAAGTTGTCATCCTTTTTTTTCTATTAAAAAAAAATATCTAGATTATTTTTAAATTATAAGAAATTTTGTTTTTTTTTGTTTACCCTGCTATTATTATTTTTCATTTGCTAATTATTCCTATTATCAAAATCTATCAATATTCTGTATCAATATGCTTGTAACAAAGATATCTTCTGTATCAATTAGAATGATTGATTGTTCAACCTATCTGAGATTGATGTGTTTGTCGTGCTTACTTGACCGCCCATCTCTCCTGATGGATAATCTACGGAGTCCGCGATATCATGCTACGCACGCACGAATTTATCGCGTCGCTGTCGCTGAATTTTTTTTGCCGCGATTTGGATATGATCATACGCGGACTTGCGCGACCGCCGGGGAGACACGTACGAAACATTCGCGTATTTCCATACTATACATTTATTACGTAAATTTATGACGCGCACAAATGCAAAACGCCATTCGTAGCCAGAGCTCCGTAATAATCAATCCATTATAAATGCATAAAATGGTTTGTTAGGGGATACGAATCGTGCGTCGCCCGGCGGGATACGAGTCGTGTCTCGCATATATTTTTTTCCCGGCTCGATATAGCTCTGCGTCGCTACCGATAGCGATATCAGAGGCTATAGCTCTGTCAAAATTCATATGGAATTTTAACGCCGTCGACATTTTTATGAAAGCGACGGCGTGAGATATACCATTTGGCGATCAAAAAATCCCGGTTAGAATTTCTGACATGATTTGACTTTTTGATACTGAAATTTCTTAAGAGCTTTAGTGTAGCTATTAATTTTATATATTATATATATATATATATATACATATATACATTTAATTTTTCAAAAATGGGTAGAGATCTAAAAAAAATTAATACACCGTTTCATATAACACTTAGAAAATTAATTTTCATTGACATTTTCTACAGAAAATTTTCTAAATTATTATAGGACGCGCGCTAAGGACATCTACTACCTTACTTGCTAGTATAAGGGAGACCATGTTGTGAAAGCTGTGGCGACCGAATTTGTCGTGCGGCTAGTAATCCATTAATCCACGAAATTGTATACGGGCGTGTGGAGATATATAACGTTACACGAATATCAATCAACGGTCATATACGGTAACACGAAATTCGCGAATTAATTGCTGTCAAAGAATCATGTATCGCACACCATGCGCGATTCATCATCAAAATCTTTGGCGGAAATATTTTTTGCATTAGAATACAATTTAAAATTCTTTTATGTTTACACAAGTATAATAAAATGTATATTTAATGTAATTCACAAAAAATATATTTAAAATTTTGATTAATATTAAAATAACCATGAAATTTAAATATAATTAATATTAATTTATGAAAACGCGAAAGTTATTAAAATTTTTTTTATTGTATTCAATCCTATGAATTTTAAGCTGTAAATGTAACAAATCTTGCTGAGAAACATATATTTAAGTAGCGAGATAAAACGTTTATGCAGGCATAAATTTTAAAACATTGAAATGGGTTAATCTTCAAATTTCTTTAAGATTTATCTGAAAGATGAACAACAAGACGATTGCGACATGTTGAAGAAAGTATATATATTCTTTGTTAGATTCTTGGATAAATTAAAATTAACATTTTATTGTTGTAGAATGGCGGTGCCAAGGATGGATATGACATGAATCTCGGTCCAGCTTGGCAGAAGGGCTATACCGGCAAGGGTGTCGTCGTTTCGATTCTGGACGATGGCATTCAGACTAATCATCCTGATCTCGCGCTCAACTATGATCACCAGGCCAGTACGGATATCAACGACAACGACGACGATCCGATGCCGAGAGACAACGGCGATAACAAACACGGCACTCGATGTGCCGGCGAAGTCGCCGCCGTCGCCTTCAACCAGTACTGCGGTGTCGGTGTCGCTTATAATGCCAGTATCGGAGGTAAGGTCAACAATGGAAATCAAAATAATATAGATAATTATACGTAATTGCGGAAATTGTGAAAAGAAAAGGGAATAATGAGATTACGTGCAAGGCTATTTACAAAATATAATTTGACAAATGAAGGAAATTTATATCGAATTAATCGAATAGTAATCTCTGTTAAAATTAAATCTAAAAATGTACGTGATTTAATCAATATTAAAATATAAATCAATATAAAATCCGGAGGATAAATGCTAATATTCTTTAGTATTAAAATCGGACTGGCTATATTGAAGAAATGTTAAGATTACAATGAAAAAGAATATCTTTTTTTCAATATTTTCGATTGAGTTAATTTTTTTATACGAATAGCAATTAACATTCTAATTCTGATTGTTAATTTTCTAACTAGGGGAAGAGGTACAGTGATTGACAGAGGCAGAATAATTAACACCCTGTTATATTTTTACCCATAGCAGACTATACTCATCGCACGATTAATTTTCGGGTACTAAAGAAGTTCCTCTCTTATCTGAAAATTAATCGTGCAATGAGTAGTTAGTCTGCTGTGGGTAAAAATATAACAGGATGTCAATCACTCTGCCCCTGTCAATCACTGTACCTTTTCCCCTATCTCTTTATTGGTATTAGAAATAGGGTAAGAGAAAATGAATTGATAAAAGATTATTTAATGTAGGGAATGCGTGGAATTTTCTGTTTGTAAACAGCCAACTTATAAAATACCGATGTTTAAAGATTTAAATTTATCGCCGTGTTTGCTAAATTATGCCGTTAGAGTTGTACAAAAATTGAATTATCATCTTAAATTATAGCCTGTATATTTTGCAGATAACGCGAAAATTGAATGAAGTGCATATAATGTATATATATATAACGCATATATGGCAGGGATCAATATTTCCTTTTCCTTATACTCTTGCGTTTGGTAAACTGGAAATTGGTAGAGCCATTTTATGTTCTGACGGATTTTGTTGAAATTTGAAATAGGTTGTTACTCAGGTGTGTTAGTATTTCAGGTGATGAGAGTGCGCTCATCCCAACTCGCGTGTACAAACGTTGACGATGCATTGACTCACCCGGGCGCAGAGATATACTAAAATCTTTTGTCCATTTAATATTCAACCTAACGAGAAACCTGATATCCTTCGATTCGGCATTAATCTTAGCATATTTAGCCTCACTGTTTAATATCCAACCGAGAGGCATTCGTTATGTATGTGATTCGTTTATTCATTCTCGATCTTAATTACGAAAAGTAGCACGTGAGACTGAGAATATCCTCCGCAAAAAGATTATTGGAAATTTATACGGGCGATACATTAATCGCCGATAAAGAAGATTGACGCTAATTACGAGCTCGCAGTCTCTATTCGAGCTGCCGTCAATCTTACATCCGCGAAAGCGCTTTGCGTCGACGCCGGTAATCACTTAATGCGCGATTTAAGGAAACGGGCTCTCGCGCGCCGTTGTCTTGAAGACGATGTTTATCTTTTCTTATGCCGAGTGAGCGAATCCTCCTGAGATCGTTCCGGAGTGCTGACTTAGCCGGCGAATAGCTCCACGGAAATAAATAGTGCAGCGACCGCTGGGAATGTCAGGTCTGGTGGTGGTCGCTTTATCGTTCTCGACTGAAGAATAGGCCAGGTTTTCCGGGCGTTCGCCGCTATTCCCGGCTCGATGCTATCGAGCTGTATTAATTCCGTTAACCCATTTCGAAGCGAAACGAACGTCCGTAAGCCGTCGGGGCTTACGACGAGTGAAACACAGAGCCGGGCCGAAATGATAGCGCGGAACGATACAGCAGCGTTAACCGGATATTGAATTCGAGGAATTGATGATCGTACAACCGCGCCGCGCGCGCGCGCAGCGAAATTAGAAATTTCAATATAGCGGCGACGAGAAATTTCGCTAGAACCGCGGGAGACGCGATGATTTCCGCGATAACGCCGGTGGCGGAGTGTCGCGGTTGCAATTAACTATCGTTTGCCTACGAGAGACACTTTTGTGCGAGGATCAAAACGTGATGGAATTTCGCGATGGAAATGTAAAATTTGTCGGTTATTTTCATCTGAAGGTTTTAACTGGTACGATTTGTGATCTTAATGAATCTGATTTGAAGTGCTCGTTAAATAAATCGAACTTGATTTCGCTAAAATGTTCCTTTATGAGATAAACATTTGAGATTGAAACTCGATTTAAACGGATTTTTGTTCGCAATTATACTACTTTAGCTTCAATTTTAATATATTAATACAGCAGTAATCAAATAATATACAATAATCATACTTGAAAGTAGAACAAGCGAAATAATATAAATAGAATAATACAAATCACTTTACAGCTTCCATCGAATGAATTTATAATATCTAATTACGTAGATTTTAAATAGCTGCGGATTGTATAGATAGACTACCGGAGGGTTGAAGAAACAAACGGGAAACAAATGGAAAATTAATTAAAATCACACGATTATACTGAAATGTTTCCGTCATAACAAAAAAATCACTTATATAAAGCCATTTATATAGATTTAATAAAAATTGAGGAATGAGAAAAATAATTGAATTAAGTGCTGGGATCGAAATACGTGTTCTCTGCGCTTTCTCTTACTCTGAACTCCCGTTGCTCGTCTCGGCTGTTCTTAAAATCGATATTAATATTCCGTGCACGACAATCCGCGAGATAAAATCACAGCATACGCGAGAATGGGGGAAGGAAGACTTGTTCACGCACATATTTCCCGTGTTCTCAGGCGTGCGAATGCTCGATGGCCCGGTAAACGACGCCGTCGAGGCCAGAGCTCTAGGATTGAATCCTGATCACATCGACATATACAGCGCCTCCTGGGGTCCCGAGGACGACGGCAAGACCGTCGACGGCCCGGGCCCTCTCGCCAGAAGGGCGTTTATTTACGGAGTGACGAGCGTAAGCTACATATATCGTGTACTTTCTACGCGCGTCTGCGAAGCGAAAGGATCGATTTATTTTCTGTCGCGAGAGAGCTTTCTCCGCGACGTTTTATTACTTCGGGAGAACTTAAAAACTTCTTGATGTTCTTGATGTCGCAATATGATGAACTCAAAATAAAAGTTATTGGATTATGAACGAAGATTTATATCATTTATCAATGCAATTAAATTTGTACGTCGAATTGATAATTTTTGTATTATTTTACAAAATATGAATATTTGTAGAGAATTTTGAGGAAAAATTCATACTTTTTATTTAAATTGGTTTAATTACATATTTAATTATTTTTTCAGTTAAAAATGAATATAACTTTGTATCAAAAGATAATTGTGTAAAATATTATGAATTTTTTTATAGAAAATTTTATTTTCCATAAGTTGTCCGTAAATTAAATAATATTGTAGAATG
>VBVQ01000298.1:0-67915 GCA_011636635.1 Tetramorium simillimum | reverse complement strand
TGTCAATTTGTTATCGGGTACTACCAAGCTTTGCTCGGTATTTGGCGTCAATTTGGCATCAATTGTGTATGCATGTTTTGCTACGTATTTGCTAGCAGTTTGTCGACAACATTTGATAAAACAAACTTTGATGCAAATTTGTACCATTTTTGAAACCAAAATTTGTAGCAAGTATTTGGCATTATTTGTTCGAACAGATTTGGCTATCTGGGATGTAATATTGACATATATGTATCCGTTAGTAAAAAGTGCGTTAACATCGCGTCAATTCATCACGATAGCGTGTTCTTTCTCACACCTTCGATACAGATGGAGAAAATATTCAGTCACGCGTAGAGAGGCCGTCATGGATGCGAAACCAAAGAAAGCCAGGATGGCTGCTCTCGGGTTTCTTTTTTTGCTTATACTTTTTCCGAATACTAGCACCATATTATTGTTAGATAAAATTAAATTTTACAGTATCAGATGAAATCGCGTAATTAGTATTTGATCCGTGGTCGAATAAAATATTTTACATCTGTTATAATGTAAATATTTCGCAACCCACACGGTATGTAATATTTGTGAAACATTGTTTTAATATTTCATTTGAAATATTACACATTGCTCCAATATTACAGAAATATTTCACGACCATCAGAAATATTGCGTTTACAACATTATAAAAACATGATTTAAGTATATTTCCGAAACATTTCTGATGGAAAGTTACAATTAAAATGTTAATGAAACATTTCTGTAGCAAATATTACAACATTTCAACAATATTACATATCATGTGGGAATTAATATGCTCATGTACGGAATGAATTGGCAGCTTATTTTTTAACAATAATTGAAAAGTATACTATCTTGATGAAAAAAATACAAAGAGGGTGACGATATTAATGTTACAAAAAAATATCTTGCGGAATAAATCTATTTAATTATTTAACATTACATGTACATAATTTCTATTTATAAGTAAATATAATCACAAATAAAATGATACAATATATATGCGCGATTTCAAGGAAAACAATATCGGACTTATGTCTATGCAGTATGCTTATTTCTAAAAATGCTAAGGATAACAATGTTATCTCATTAGCTAGCACCGTTCATTGTTAACAAAAACAAATTTCAAGTGTTTTCTTAAATCGTTAAAGAAATACATTAAATTCTATTAAAATTTAAATAAATCATCAAGTAAATAAAGATATTTTATTAGAAAACAATTAAAAAATGGTGTTTTATATTACTTTCGTTAGACTATTTTTCGTATTTAGTTACTTTAACAAGATTTTGTCAGATTCTACATTGCTTTGCTGTGACTACCAAAATACTAACTTTTACTAAAAAATATTCCACATGCTTTAGGCTTTTATTGCGTTAATTAGTTTTGCATTGAGACGTGCTATATATTTAACCCTTAACTGACACACCTCAAAAAAATCACATAACTGACACATGGGGTTCTTTGGACCTCAGCATGAAAAAGTTTAATAATTTTAAGTTATTAATATTTTGGTTCGAAGATTTTTTTACATATACCTGAAACCTTTTGCTAGAAAATTTTATGATAGTTTCATCACAATTTAAATCTTAACATATTGAAAAAAAATATGCAAAAAGAAATTCAAAATTTCATTTTTAAAAAAAATTAATAACTTTTTCAATTTTTAAAATTTTGAGCTACACATTTAGGATTATACTCATGAGTTGTTATATTTTTAGATAAAAATACTCCTATCAGTGGATTTTAAAAAAGTATATTTATTCTGACCCCATTCCAATTTTCGTTATCTCTCCTTGGCAGCTGTCAAGTGACTGACCTGCAGTAACTGTACTAATAGATAGCCCAAGAATCGAACTATACGCAGAGGGAGACACTTGCTTAAATTCCGTTAGAATCACAGAGATTTGTATTGTTAAAGAAGGCCTGGGGTCTAATGTACCCCACGTGTCAGTTAAAGGTTAAACTACAGTTTCAAATTATATAATATACATAATCCGAACGAGAAATGTTTAGGCAAAATCAAAATTTGCATGATTAATACTCCTCTTATACTTATTTTCGTGATCTTTTTTTTCAACATTATTATATGACTATATTTTTTGGTTTACAATGATCTCAATTAAAACGATAGAAAAATAGATTATACATCTCCAATTCTAAACACTGATCTTACTTGTATAATTAATTAATAATTAACGTATCAATTACAGATGATAGTCAAACAATCTTAATATTTAAATCTGAAAAACGAATAGTATATTCCGTAATATTTATCAAAAGATCAAAATGCATATAACAGCATTGTTGATGTATTAAAAATACTATTGTAAGATTTGCATATCTCGTAAGTGTTGAATTTATCAAATTTATTATTTAACGAAACCAAGAGGCATTATCTATAAAATTATGAAAAAAATCTTGGGTTAATTCCTTTGGCATGCCCATAGATCACTTAAATCAAATTACTGCATTAAACGATCACAAGATATATAATTGACAAAAATCGGCATACTTTACACAATTTATGTAATTTATCTGATATCCAGTCAAGCAAGTACCAGGAATGTTATTATACGCGAATGATATTACGTGTAAAAGATAAGCTCGGGTATTTGACCTTCATCAGTAGATGTACCGTTATTATCTCCTAACTCACTGCTAAATTTGAATTTTACTTTCCCATTTCCTGAATCACAATCCACCAATACAGTTTTCATGCCTTTTGTGCCATAATATGAGTATGGCCCCTGAAAAATAAATATATAATTGATATTTTTTGCAAATTCCATATTATGTGTAACGATAATTAAATAATGAATCAACAAGATATAATGTGACAACCTTAAAAGTTGCTGATGCCGTATAAATCGTATTTGGTAAGATTTCCGCTAATTCTTTGAACATTAGACGGTATGTGTACTTTGATCCATCACAGCTGAAACTTGTTGCATTTGTAGCTATCACTTTTCCTGACGCAGTATGAATTAATTCAACTGTCACTTCATATATCGCTGGTTCTTGCGTACTACCGTAAACTCCATAACCAAGCAGAAAAATACGCCTGTCCACACTAAATCTGGAAAAATTAATGTTTTATATATCAAGCATCGGGAATTTCCATCGTTAATCATATGCACAGAATACGGATAATTTTTTACCGAATGCGATCACTAGTTCCAAAATATCCCCATCTACTCTTTGTATGTTGAAATCTGCATACAGTCTGTTCCTTGCCTGTCATACAACATCGCGGCATCGTTTGAAATCCCACTGAAGGTTTGGGATTCAATATGAAATATGAGAATAAAGATAAGACCTAAAAAATTTAATTATAAATTTTCAGAGTGTCAAACTTTTAATTCAAATGTAACAATTAACATATATATCAAAAAAATTTTATTATACCAACCTCTGAATAATTTAACAATCCAGACTGCGCTGGACCCGCTGTAAATTCCTCTTTAGACATAAGGGGAAAACGAACCAAAGACAAAGCATCACCCAAAATCAGACGTTGATTTTCTGGCGTGACTGGTATTTGCTGCCTTACACATTCAGCTTCAGACCACCTATTCAAAAATATAATTATATATAATATACAAATATATATTATACAGACTGAATTGAATTCTATAAGCGTTGGAGCATACCTTAGAACAGCTTGAAATAGTTTAGATTCCCTAACACGAAGAGTATCTCTTTCTAAGACTATCATCAATGTATCAATATCAATATCTGTGAATCCATCTGCATTGAAGGCCTCAGTCGTGAATCTGTCTATGGTGTCCAAACATACCGAGGCTAATTGCGGTTCATCAAACAGACGGGCTTGTGTCAACAGCAAGAAAGCATTATCACTCGTCAAATTATTTTTTAAGAAATCAACGCAATGCTTTTCTAAAGCGGCCACGGCATATTTCTTAGCAGTATATAGTGTCGTCATCACAGTTTCAGGATCTATCTGTATTTCATCAGTGTATAGAAAAAGGAGCACTGCCAAAAATGCGGCAGGCTCTACATCAGGTACTTCTATTTCCGAAGAAGCTGTCGCAAGCGTTCCGTTAAACATTGCGTCAAATACAGCACTACCAGAGGATAGGACTAGTTTGTGTGCCGGTATGCGTTGTTGCTGCGCTCCTCTTCCCACCAGAAACGTCACGTCTGATAGTATTTCATTATTAAACAGGAATACAATCCTTTCGCGCATCGTTGCCTTTGTACCTTGCCAGTTGTACATAACTGCAGGCTGATTCTGCGTGATAGAGTTCTCCAAAGTAGCGTTATTCTGCGCTCGTCCCTCCAAATACGATATATTTGCCGCGTTAATAGGTGGCCGGCTGAAAGTACCAAAAACCCGACTATATCAAATAACAGAAACTAACAATCTCACCGAAGCTCGAGTCAAATCCTTCAAGTTTAATATTCAAAGAAAGTCAGACAGGCAATTCCAAATGCTAATTCCACAAGAGTTGCAAAAGAGTTGTGGTATTCTAGGCGGAGTAAAATTGCTTACTTATCGCTGTTGGCGAATGAGGCCTCACTACGCGCGGCGGACGACGAGCCGAGCGGTTGGTCCTCGTCGCCGACGAAGTTGAGCGCGCGTCGCGCCCGGGAGAGGGTGATGTTCCGCAGCGGCTCCCGCAACGACGACGGCCCGCCGCCGTCGGCCACGCTGCCGCTGGCCGCTGCCGAGCCGCCAGCCGCGTTCTCGGCCGTGTCGCGCTCGTCCTCGGCGTGCGCCGCCAGCCGCAGGCCCTGCAGCCTCGACGCGACGTTCGACACGTCGCTCAGGGCGGTCTCCGTAGACATGTTCGCGCACCAGACGTAGTACTTGTCCAAGTACTGCCCCGTCTCATTTAATCGTGTCGCCTCGCGCCAACGCGAGCGGCGGCGAGCGCTTCGGCGGGCGCGGTTTCACCTGATCCCTCCGGCCGCCGATCCTCTCTGAGCACGCCGGGTTCTCGCTTGAGATGCGTCCGGACGCCGAGATACATACATACATACAAACAACGACGTCCTGCCGCGCTTCACGCCGCCGCCCCGTTCCCCAGATCCGCGATCGTTCGCATGCCAAGAGGCACGCGTGAGCCGATCGAGAGGAAGGGATAGATTCGTGTGTCGGCACGAACGGTACCTAGAATATCTCGCTTTAATAATTAATTGCCGTATTAGTCATTAATTAGCTGCCTAGTCTATATTTGTATTTTCTGTAACGATGCATTTTTCGTACCATCTTTAGTATTCATTGCGACATTTTAAATAGAATTTTTATATATTTGCTCGTTCCATTTGCACCCTCTGCACTTTGTTCGGCCTTATCTTTCTCTCTTACTCTTCTCGCTTTACATTTCAGTGTGCGACAGTGCACTTTGATTACTTACTGGCGGGAGCCAATCGGCGCTCCGTCCTTGCGATACTTCGAGAATCGCAATATCGCTCGTCGATAAAGACGGTAGAGTCAGTAATGGAAGACAATCGCGGCGAGTGATATTGAATTCGAGTCCTTCCGTTCTTCTTGCGGTCGTCAGAGTTCAAAAGTGACTCTCGCGTATGAAGAATTGTCAAAAATGTCTCATAAAGTGACGATTGTGACGTGAATGCTGTGGTATTATCGTTAACATACGAGTGCTTCTGTGTGCCTGGGATCTGTCAAGATATCCATTCAGTGAATCTTGACACTTTTGGATTACCAGATTAACTCGATTTGGATGCCTCTACAGTATTAAAACCTTAGACGCGCGCCTAATACAAAATTTACCACTAGATATTGTTTTTTTTTCATCGATAATGCAAATACGCGACAAATTCGTCAAGTAAACTCCGTGCAATCGTAGACGTTACTGATCAGTGGCCAGTACTGCCAGTAGCCACAGGATGGCGTAGCTGGCGCGTATGTGCGACAGTTCTTTGTAAGAGAGATTCATAAGATTTCAGTTTCGCACGATCGTAATATTGTGCGTAATATATTTGTAGCAATATTGCAACGTAATAACATGATGAATTTTTTATAAATTGATTACATGCACAATCGAAAGATATATTTATAATAATTAGTGATAATTAATCATACATGTAACAATTGGCAGTGATCGCTATCATTTTCTATAGATTATAGATGCTGTTTATAGATGAATTATTTTTGTCGACGTCGGTTTTCTTATATATTTAAAAAATTTTATGCATGAAAATAATTAACAGTGATCGCGATATCTGTTTCAGCCGCCGTTTACCGTAACTTCCTAGATTAAAAATGCGAGTTAATATTATAATTTGAGAACTTATATGCATGAATAATGCATGATTGAAATGTGAGATATATTAATTAGCAATGATCACGATAACCTGTTTTAGCCACAATCACTGCCTTTAGTTTGCTTTGTATATTAGAAACGCAAAAATTCTGTAGTATAATTGCTATATTTGAGAAATTATGTGCATGAATCTATTGAAATGTGTGATATAGTAATTTAGTGATCGTGATACTTTGTCTCAGCCACGATTATTGCCTGTAACTGCTTTGTATTAGAAACGCGAAGTTTTTGTAGTTGGTATTACTTTACTTTAAAAGATTATGTCCATAAATCAAATATAAAATATATTTTAGCTACAATCTTTGATTATAATTGCTTTATAAATTAGGAACACATTATTTCTGTAGTTAATATTGTTTGCAGTTTATACAATTAATATATATCTGTATTTAATATTACATTTATAATATTATATTCATGACCTAATTGGAATATGCAATAAAATAATAGTTGTTCTGTCAATTAAAAGCATGAAATCAATGCAGTTAATGTTGCAATTGCTACAGCTAACAATTTCAATTTTTTCATATCCGAAATACTTCAAAGTACAAGGTTTTCTATGTTATTTAATTTATAAACATCTTTAATAATAAGGCGCGCGTCTATTGCGCTTAATAGAAAATCTACCACTTATGCTGTTTCTTACTGCAACGAAGAAACATCACATCTTCAGGTATGTGTTCAACAGAACATTTTGATTTTCTTTTGACTACTTGAAATCATATGTTGCAAAAAGAAATATATATTAATGAATCAAATTTTATAACAAGTATATTAATGATGTTTATGTACAATGTTTACATGGCAATACAGAAAATATATCCGCATGTTTACGACGTTATGTATAATACAACGAATATTATTTGGAAGTTATTTAAAAATTAATACGTCATTATTAATACGGCAGTTACAACGAAGAAGTATGTCAGAAGTATGTCAAAAGTAATTAAAAAAAAACATTAATATTATGAAATATACATAGACATTGTGACATAAAACAGCAAATTCCTTATTTCCCGCGGAAATATATACAGCTGTGCATTTAAGATTTTTCAGAATTAACACGCTAACTACATAGTTATTTTGCGAGTGTAAATTATGTAAACATGTAAATTAAAAATACAACTTTCCACAAATCTACATTGCACATTGCAGTAATGCAAGGATTGATCAAATTTATCATTGCGTGATCTTGAAATTAAGAGAGAAAAATAGTAGAAATATTTTGTTAATATAACATTTTTTCATTTATACGCATCGCGTCGTCGTGCAATGAGAATTCGCGCAGTGAAAAAAAACTTAATTTAAAGGTTTTATATAATTATTTTTTCGTATTTTTTACGATAGTCAGATTTATTAATAATTGTCATGGCTGTTGGCACGTTTTACTCATCTAATCAATATTTCCTAAACCGAATCGTATTAGTTTAAATAAAATATATTTTACAATTTTAATTAAATAGAGTTTAGTAGTACTATAATTCGCATCTTCGTTATTGTATAACAACGTGCCTCGCAGATCTAGATATGCAATGAGTTAGAGTCTAATTAATCGAAATATCATAGAGTAAGGAAAGGCTATTGTGAGCTAAAGAAAAAAACGGATAAAAATTTTCAAGACATTTAAAATGATTATTAATGATTAATATTATTTATAATTTGTGATGAAATGATTTTTAATAATTATGATCCGATTGTTTTCTTTAACTGACCAAAATAGGCCTTCCTTATCCTATATTTTATTAAAACTTTCGCAAGCTACATACAAATTTATAATATACACATAAAAGTAGAATGAAACTGGCCGCCGGTAAAATAACGATTAAATTTAATGAAGCTAAAGCATTAAATTAATGCGCATCGAGACACATACTTATTTCAATGAATTATCATGAAATATTATTTTTGAATTGTGACATTAGTATTAACTAACATCACAATTATTATGTTCGTTAAAATTCTTGATTTACTGCTCGTGAATAATCAATTCACACTACTGTAAAATCGTAACTTCAAAATCGAAAATAATTTGAATTCAAATAATTTGATGAAATCTAATGAGTTATATCTATATTTAATTCGCGAAAATTTTCTATTAAAGTAATTGGTAATAAATAGGGAAAGATATTTAAAATACGCTAAGAAAGTTATTTGTAAATGAAGCACCAAAGAGTACAAATCGATTGGTTGACGTCAAACGTGCCGTTCACAAAACAACACGTTCTACGTCCGCGATAATGTCTAATAAATTATCATTATGTAATTGTCATCAGAAAAATCGATGATACGATCGTTGGTAACGTTTTCATTGCGTCCGACAATTAGTAATATTCTTCACGCGCACGTTCTCACATCTCGTACATAATCTCACATTCGCACGCGCATTCTCCTGTCAGTCGCAACACAATTACTGCACAATATACTGTCATTAGGACGCGAATTATAAGGACACTTTCACGTCTCAAAGTCCAACTCTTGGTCTCTTGGGTGGCGCTGTTTGCTTTTCGCTCTCCTCGCCTTGGTCGCCGTGAATTTCTTCTTCTTCGGCTTCGGTCTGATCTCGCAGCCGCAACCGCTTCGCACCCTGATGTAGTCCAACGCCCATCCGGATCCGCTCACGGTATTAGCGGTAAACGCGGGAAAGTGATAGTGTTCCCTGTGATGGTGCCTTCTGTGCTGCTCCATTTCAATTTGGACGACAATTAGTACAATAATTAATATTTCTCGATTTCGCACGATTATAGACTTCATAATTTTCCAGCGTTACACCAAGTTTCTTTTTTAAATAAACTAATCGCGAAAGATACTGCAATCGAAAGACTATATGTACGATCTCCTTTAAAAAAAAAAGGCTACTCTTGATGGCGGAATGATGACAGAATCTTGACGTTTCGCGATCATACCTCCGATCCAGTAGTCTGGACGATAGCGTACGTGTACGCGTACTTTTGCACGCATCTGGACTGGTTGCTGAACTTCCGGTCGATGAACCTGCACGGTTTGTCGAGAACGTCTGGTCTGCAGGAGTACTCGTAGAAGCTCTGGACGTTCTCGCCTTCCCGATAGAGTTGGACGTACATGTCTGCCCGGGTTCGACCGCCCTGCGGTTGCACCATTTCCTCCACCACAGGACAGCAGTCGACTGGAAGGCCGTCTTCGCCCCCTTCCTCACGCAGGACCATCTGCATCTCCCGATATGTCGGCCGTTTATACGGCTCCTCCAGTGGCTCTGTCCTACGAATTGCAACGGCAAACATTTATCCTGCTTAATCAATTCTTGCTTTTAGTCGATATCATTTCTTAATCAAACGCATTTTCACTGACTGATGTTTATTCGAGAGTGCAGGCAGATGTTATTCACGGAACTTTCGGGTTAATTTCTAATTTAATGTTATCTTAATGTCATCTCGCGTTGTCTAATCACGCATACAATCGTCATGTTAACAGGAGATTTAATGGGAAATGTATGTAAAAAAATAATGAAAGCACGCTTCGGCTACGCCGCAATGTGCCCCGTTGAATTTAAATCGGATTCGGACTTGCCACCGAAAGAAACATCGATATTCGTCCCATGCCGACTGCGCTAATAGCTCGTATCTAAATTACGCGGTAGAATGTTGTAGCGGTTTAAAAAAGTTCCGCGGGACACGATATTTTACTTCGTTTCGTATACATTATTAGCATTTTATGCACACCAGCGAATAATAATTAAGATAGCGTACTTCGCACGATATGATAAAATAAATATCCAAATGTAACGCGCACCATGTTTCAATAAATCATTTGCAAATATTGTTAAATGAGCCATGATTATCGAAAATAATATAGTACATATGTATAATTGTACATTTTAGTACAAGCTTTGAACTTGGAAAAATATTTATTTTTATTTATATTCGAATTAGAGCAAAACAAACCTGATGATATTTTCTCGTTTTATTATTCCGTCACATTTTAATTTTTACTCACGAGTCAGAGATATGTCCTTTGAAAAAATGTTCCTTGGGCCTTCGAGAGGAGAACAGAGTTAAATTGTTGGCGGCAGTAAGCCGCGGGCACAGGACTGCGGTCAGCCAAACCACCTGCAACAAGGAATGTTTGAAAATGCTTAAATTATTTGTTCGCATGTCGTATAATTTTGGTTATCAAATTTACAAATTAAAGACAAACTTTAATACCTAAAAAAACTTGCCGGTTGTCGTTGTAATTAAAAATTGATTGCAAGGAATTATTAAATTATTATATAACTTAAATAAAAAGTAACGCACTTATTGCGTTTGGAGGCGATCGAATAAATATAATTTCTATCGCAACAGATATTGCGTGTCTTAACGCCACGAGTGTGCTATTTTGACGCGGCGCGATGTAAACAACTCTGTCATACCTGACAGAGACTAATGCTACATGACTTTACGATACGTTTCGCGAATTGTGAGATTAGAATTGCATCAATAATAATATCGCGGTAAAGGATCGTGCGTGAGAAAATACTGGACAGGGCGTCGGAGATTGGTAAGAACGTGCAATAAAGCACGGCGTTAGTCACGCATCGCCCGAATCCGCGGCACACATGAGCGAGCGCGGTGTACGTGTGAGCTTACGTGAAGGTGAAAACATTAATTCGGCTTATAATTTTTATGCAAAACAGGCCTCACGGCGCCGCCGCCGCCGCCACCGCTGCCGCCACTTGCCGCTTATTAATATGAGCGTGCCTCTTTCTCGCGGTACATACACCACACTTTCGATTTAATTGCGCCGTATAACTCGTCACCACACAGAAAGCACGCGGAACCTGCTTCATTCATTCCGAAATGTACCTAAACCTCTTTTTTTTTTTCAAAAACAGAAAGTTCCTCGAGATGCACGTAACATGTAATATTTACGGTTGTTTATTATATGCGAAAAGAGTGATAACTGATAACAAAATACGGAACGATCCAAAAGGAGATACAAATATATCGCAAATAAATTCCGCGGTTAAATTTAAGCGAAAAAAAACTATACTAACACAGATCAGATTCTAATTTATAATGATAGAAAGAGAACTACATTATTATCGACGACACTTATCTTTCACATAATTACGGAACACTATCGAAGGGTCAAGCGAAAGCTTCTCGGCGAGGCTTATGTGAACGAGACAACGCGATATAGCCGACATCGCCGACGTTTAATTAAGCCATCGTTCCTGCGGGTGAACGGTTAACTAAGCGGCGGCGCCTCCCATACGAGGAACTCGTATTGGGCAGAAGACCGCGCGTTGGGATTAAACGGATATTCACACACGCGAGACCACACATCGCGCTCTCCGCGATCCTTATCGAATTCTTGCATCAGCCGATCCTGGAAGGAATTCTCTCACTAGCAACGCGATTTTAATCGTATAGAGATGTAGCCGGTGACGCGGTGGCGGACATTGCGGCATAACTTAATGACACTTAGCTTTAATTGCTCGCTAAATCGAAATATCAAACGATTATTGCGGCCAAATTGTTGCGCGATCGTATACGCAAGCGCCGGTGAGAGGGTCCAGTTATTAACACTTGTATTAAGATTGGATAAGTAACCGGCATATGCAATAAACTTTATACTAACGCACGATGAAAATTATCTCTCGCACACGAATGCGAGATTTCACGGAGCGACGCTCCTAAAGAAATGTTAAGTTAAGTCCCGTGGTTGCGCCCGGGCCAAGAAAACGTCAATTAGCGCCCGCGGATTCTTCTCTCTTTCTCTCTTCCCTCGCGATAAACTCTGCCGGGACCGTGCCCGAACGCGAGAGAGGCACTTTCGCGAAAGTCGAAATTAGCCGGTTCCTCGAGAGAGTGCGAGATAATCCCGGATATATTTCGGCGAGTCGAGCATACTTTCGTAATCCCGTTCGCTCCAGTCTCGGGCAATCACCGTTCGTCTTAGCAATTTTTAACTAATGACAGTCTGACACTTCACCACTACCCGCCCCGATCATTATCAATCTTCGGTGGATAAAGATTTACCGCTGCGGCTGTCGGCGCCGCGTAAGAACCGCGTGAGCTACGGCACTTGGATTGCAAACTCGTTCTACATTTACGAGTATTGGTATTGCATCACGCGTATACGGAAGATTCGTACATTGATCGCCGGATGAAAGTATGGACTATTACATTACAAGTCATTACATGTTGGTAAAATTAAGTGAACACGACATTTATATGGTTTCCTTAAAACAACTTTCGTTTGAATAATGTATAATTCATGTATATTTTAATTCTTTCTTTTTTGTATTTTGAATTGACAAGACGTATTTTATATTCCAAAGAAATTTATTATTTTATTTCGATTATTAACAATTATTAATAAGATTCTTCCTTCTTGCTATTCACACGATCAACAGAATATCTAAATAGTAAATCTGCAGGAAAGGTTAATTATATAATTGCTAAAGGTGCGTTAGTCCGTGTAGCAGCGTAACTAATTACAATCATATTAATTATACTGATACCGTGCTGCTAATACCGATTACACTAATGATATAATATATGACGTTCCCATTCTAATTCCATTCTAATTCCAAAAGTTACTTAAAATTTATTCGAATAGCGATAAAGTAACGTATTCACCCTTTTTCTCCCTCATCCCGGTTATCTTCGCCGTCACGGCGTATCTCAACGTAGAAGGAAATACCGTCCCTCCCACGTGGAAGCGGCGGAAAATAATTTGTGGCACAATTAGAGTCCCATAACGCATTGGCGATGACGCTACATACCGGCGGTCGGACCCACCAGGGGCGCCGACTAGTTCTCCGCTTCGTATCTCATGCCTCCTGGAATGCACTCGAGGCCCCGCGATATACGTATATCTACGATATGCCCCGGGTATGCCGATAACATTCGAGGAACCCTGAGAAGACCGGTATCGTGAGGACGCGGTTTATCGGCCGACGTGTTTATGTCTCCGCGCACGCCACGTGGGTCGTGTTGATGTGCCCGCTCCAAATCCTATTCTCTCTTCCTGTCGCGAGTCGCCAGTCCAAAAAATCAACGACGATCAGTTTCTCGTATACGTATACATGCAAAGTCATCGGCGATTATCACTACGCGATGCCAGTGTGTTTATCTAAGTGTGTTTAGGAGTCCGTAAGACTCTTGGAAGAGAAGGACGTGTCGAAAAGATACGTCACGCGGTGTAGTTGCGTTAGCAAAGAATTTTGATCGAAATTTCCAACAGATAAAATTTGAAAGGATTTCGTTTCGTGCATTACGTTTCACATGTTGAATTTTATATTTTCTGCTGTACTTCTTACTTCGTCTACTTCTTTTAGGCTATTTAAAAAAAAGGAC
Organism: Tetramorium simillimum; assembly: GCA_011636635.1. Lineage (NCBI taxonomy): Eukaryota > Metazoa > Arthropoda > Insecta > Hymenoptera > Formicidae > Tetramorium > Tetramorium simillimum. Next base: position 54,287 of record VBVQ01000298.1, on the reverse strand, counting down.
TTTCTCCGATAATTCATAGGCGCGTTTATCGCGCGAGATTACTAATCCCTGCAACGAAACGCGAGTAAACATTTAATTAAAACCTCCGGCATTTTAATGTCAAGTCTCAATAGCGTAATCGGCGCGCGTTATTTATCACCGTCGTCTCGAAACCGGCAGTGAGATTTACAGGGTACACCGAGAGATCTAAGCAAAGGTGTTATTATATTTAAAAGGCAGGCGCATGCTAGAAATACGAGGTTATCGAATCGTAAAACACGCGTTCGCAAATATCGTAACAAGAACGATATTTAACGCGAAACGGTTGAACGCGGGATCGTAAAGATATGCGTGCAGCGCATACAGAAAATCGCAACGGCGGCAAAACTGCGACCCCATTAAAAATCCGCGATCCTTTTACCGTGCACTTGTGCGACTGGAGGCGGCAGTTACGCGTGCAAACATAATCCAGCGGGCATTCTCTCTCCCGCCATTGGCCGCGAGATTTTTCATCGCGGGCATCGCGGGTGCAGCGATTGGAGGAACGTGTGGCAATAATTTATGGGCCTCCTCGAGTACCCCGAGTGTGTGGTTTCCCGTTCGCAGGAACTGCGCCGTTACATTGTGCGCCCGTAAAGGCGTCCGCCGCCGCCCGTGTTTCGATGTTCCCGCTTCATCATAAATAATGAGATATTGTATCGTTAATAAGCCGTCGCGCGAGTCGAACATCAATCCCGCGTCGCGACGAATGGCGAAAGACTCTCTTTCGAAATGCATAGAAAAAGATCCTGTCCTACTTGTTTTAATCGCACTCAGATATGCAAGACTCTGCAATAAGGTGCGGACGGTAACAATATGTATGTATATATAGTTCATGAAAAACTTATTTTATTTTAAAAATTAAAAATTATTTATTAAAAAAATTTTTATCGAGACTGGAAAAGGAAAAAAGAATGTTGAGTCGCATTTCGAGGTGCTGACTCTACCTGATGACTCTACTATCGCCATTGTAAACTCATTGCTTTAAGACAACTCTATACACATATAATTGATTCATCTCTCTCGTAGAAGGACTTTTCCGACTTTACTACTCCATTCATTCATTTTAGTATGTCCGAAGAAGAGCACGCGCTTTGGCACATATCGTGTTTTCGACTTTTACGCGCTCGTAACGACCCGCGAATCGCATTCCGACAAGGTTTTATTGCCCGTCCGACATTAAACATTACAAACATCGTGCCTCAGGGATAGTATACTTCGAAGTTGAAGTTGAACGAATTCGATGAACGCTGTGGTCTCTAGCTCCGCATTCTTTCCTCAAAAAGATAAAAATTTTGAAACAAACGAATTTAATTACCTTTGTTAATTCACGATTAGTCGCAACAAATATCTGTCATTCCCGTTGAAAGAGAAATCAGTGCTAATGACACTTTAGACGATCTCCATGCGTTAACGATTATTCGATAATTATCCGGTATTATGTTTCCGGATAATTTAAATAATCGGATAACAGCAACGCCAAATTAAACTCGAGCCACTAAAATAGCAACGCGCTGAAACGACCAGCCTTTGCTGGCAATCATTAACAGCAGTTTACACGATAAACTTGCGGCAGAATTTGTAGCCGCGGCTCGTATTTACCCAGCCGTCAATGCAACGCTCGTATCATTAGCATAGTCTTTGTCCGTTTATAAGGACCGGAGGCACTCCCGGCTTATTGCAAAGTGCCAAAGGTGGTTTCAACACCGTCGTCCCGCCATTTATCGAACGTTTTGTGAGAGTCACTCGACCCTCGCCCGCGTCCACTCGATTTTTGCCAATTCCATTGCACCGCTCCGGCTTGCAATTCTTCACGTACTTTATATGACATTTGCGTTATAATAATGAACATTGATATACATACATATATCCGCATCCATTAATTATATCTCTCGCACACCGATTCTTTAAATTTTTCTGTTGATAATTGGCCGAGTGTTTACCGGCAAGTGTCACTCTGTCATTCTCGAAGCGACCAACGATTTGAATTTGAATCTCCTCTACACGCGATTCGTCTTTCTGATTTCGGTCATTCAACGAGGGAAAAAAACACAACGGGAGTGTCCACAATAGCGTTTAATACCGCGCACATATCGGCGCGCGCGACGCATGGCGCGAGTGCGATGTGATTCTTTTCCCCGTGGAAAGGCAAACATCGTGGAGCGCATGACAAACGGCAACTATCGAGTGCCTGTTAGAGATAGGTAAGGAGCAATGAAAGGTCCTCCAGCGTGCCGCCGGCATAATGAGCGGCCAACGGCGAAGTGGCTCGCACGGAAGGGCACCGCGGATTGTTTAGACAGCGAATGCTTCGCCATGTGTTATGATTGACGTGTATAAATATTTGGTTAGTCGCCTTGCCGTTTCGTGCCCTGCGTGCGTACGTATCGTGCGTGCGTGTGGCGCGCACGACGCGTAATCGTGCGTACGGTTACGCGCGTACGCGCCTCGCGTGAGAGACCGCAGGACTCTCTTTCCTCCTACTCCTTAACGCGGCGAATTAATGACGGCCCGCTCGTTACGCGCCACGTGAGATTTCACAGATGGCCAGCCGAGTGTTAGCCGACAGATTGGAGCGGAATCGGTCTGGCGGAGGAAGCGTCATAAATTTTTTTCTCAATGTACTTCCCGCCAAGTCCCGCCATTAAAGCGAGAATCCGACAGGCACGACGACGGTTTCCGTAAAACAAGTACCTACCGATGTCCCATTGCGAGACACCTGTCCGAGGACGTGGCAGCGCGACGCGTTGTCGCGGTTGTTTGGTATGCCGGAGAGAATGTTAATTGGGAAAACGAGGAAGCGCGATGCTTTTCTTTATACGTTTCTTCTAGTGTGTTGGTCGGTATGGAGCCGAGACTTAACGAACATCGACTCCGTTCGCGGTTAACGTCCTTCTCGTTGCTGCTCTCTGCCGCGCCGCGATCGTGTATCAAGTTAGACCGTACGAAAAAAGAACTATTGGAAGACGACGCCCCGACGGCGAAATACACCCACGACGACTCACTAAATCATTCGCGCGAAAGCACGGAGCGAGCCATGCGGCTCCAGAAAGAGAGAGAGAGAGAGAGAGAGAGAGAGAGAGAGAGAAAGAAAGACCGAACCCCTCTTTTATATTATATGCCTAACTACGATTCGTAATATGTTATTTCCAAATTATTTTAAATTACAGACCACGACAAAGCCATGCGATAATAGGAGAAGGCGTCCATTCGACCATATCTTCTTGCGAAGCGCTCGTGGGTACCTGGAGCACCGCGCCGAATTGGTGAGTAACTTATGCAAATTCCATATATGCAAATAAACATCGCAGTTTTCTCTTTTTTATTACCGCGCTACTCTACCAAAGATACGAACATCTAAAGTAGAGGCCAACTATAATTTTTTTAATGAGCAATCAGAAAAATTGTTTCGACAAATATTACAACGTTAATATAATTATAGTATTATAATATGTCAAAGAGAAGCTATCGAATTAGCGTGCGAATTAGGTTCAAAAATTTACAAAAGTTTACGAGTTTGCTTTCATGCGCTAACCGATGCATTTGCGTAAAAGCCAGATGCAACGGCAAAGCGTTTCGCGTTGTTTCCGGTTTGGTCCGCCGCCAATCGTCGATTTTAGCTTTTCTTGTGTATTATATCAGCGACAAAGCGTGAAATTTCGCTCCTACCATTAAAATCGCCACGGCGATAAAATAGGCGATTCAACGGAGGAAATTGACTGGCAGCTTTGAAATCGATACTAATGCTTATCGCCGTTAGCATTCTCGCGGAAATCAAACCGCACAGATCAAACCGCGTATCGACCAAACAAACCAAGAATTGTTTCTATACAGTCATTCTTCGGTTATTCCCAATGATTTCACCATCATTGGATAACTCCACGTTCGAAATGAGGCTGTTAAAAAATATATTTCGTATACTTTATTCAAGATTTCATACTTCAAGATTCAAAAATTGAAAACTCAGGATTTCTCGGTTCTGAGACTTCTCGTTTTTGTTCTTAAAATAGATTGAACTGTAATAAGGGCATTTTTTACGGGAATTTAAACGTGCTCTTAAAGTTCAGCCGTCTCACGCTCGACGTACGTACTCGCGCGCGATGACGTGCCGACGAAGATAATATTTATGATGATCCGAGGCAATCGGGAATACGTTGCGGATCTCGCTCTCCGAAAAATCCCGACGGTATCTTCATCGCATAGCGGCAGCATCCGACATTCGCACAAATCGGCGGACGCTCGTCGTCGATCGCTGGGACGCGCGCGGCATATACGCTGCATCCCCGTTTAACGTCGCGTTAAGAGGATTATTTATTGAAGGCATCGGCGCCGATGCAGACCGATTAGCATAGTAATGCCGCCGTGAGAGGCTGGCCCGGCTGCTGCGTGCCGGTTTACACGCGTGTGCGTACGCCACTAATCTACTATTATTAAATTATCGGCGCAGCAACCGCGCGGTGCACCAATGATTATCATTTATCAATATCACGGGCATAGTAACGTCGCGAGATCGCCGCCGGTCCCGTGTATCTGTATGTCGTCAGCCCGTAATGTTATGTAGATAACACCGGTATGCGCGACGCGTCGACCGGTGATAGGGATGTTGCTCTCTCTTCCCGACGTCGCAGGATCGCTAGCCGGTCCTGGATGCGGTCCGCGTGCGGTCTTACGCTATAATCGCGATGTCGATCGATGTAATCGAACAAAAATTTTACAACGCAATTTATTATTTAAATTTCTAAACAAAATATGGCTTTTAAATTGGCCGTTTCATCAGAAATTATCAACATCAATCAGCATGTTTATTTACAAAAATATCTACGTATTATCGCCAAAAGTTTTTCCACCTAATAGACCTCGCTTCGAATATCATTAAAAAGATTCTAGCGACGAGTTGATACGTTTAAATGAGATGAAAACTATACTGAAAGACAATTGTGAGAAAACGCTATAAGAATGTCCGGCTGCGACGGAACGCAGATAAAAGACGAGAGAAAAGTGGAAGAGAGACATAAAGCACAGAATCCGCATCGTAATCCTAAAAGTTTATCGGCATATTCACGACAGTGGTTGAGAGAGGAAAACGTGAGACATCCACAACTCTATCGGCGGTCCGTGTGTGTGCGCGCACACACTGCTATCTCAATAATATGCTAATAACGCACGCGGCGGGCGGTACTTTACGATCGTTACGTAGTTACTGGACATTGTAATTATTGTTTCGCTGCTCACTCATCCGGTACAATGCAACGCTAGGGACGTGCACGCTCGTCGATTGTTGCATCAATCGTACGGGGGCTCGTGCACGATTGTAATTACGGGTAACCTTATGCACTCCGCATGCAACAGGCACATGGCGGAGGATTTTATTAAGATATCCGTGGAGAGGCTACTGTTAACAGTCTGAGTGTCGAACATGTTTCAACTAACACTTTTGGGAAGATAATTTAACGAGACAATTGTATGACGTGAAATTGATACAGCGAAAGTAATTTCCAAGTACATTTTCTCGTTTTCTAAATTGTTAAAAAAATTCGTCGTTATCTTTCTTATATAATTGTCTAAACGTTGCACCCTGAAAAAGCTTCGGGATCAAATCTATCGGGTTTAAATGCACAGGTGACAATTTGCCAAACGTTTATCTTATAATTAGGACCTACCGCGACGAGGGTGCTGAGAGCTTCAATTCGCATAGTAGCTGGCCAGGCCAGCAAGGAGGCCGTAGGTTGTGAGCTGGTGGATCGATCCGCTCGTATCGATCCTTCGGTTACCGATCCCCCGGCTGCCGGCGTTATTCGGCGGTCCTAAGTATATCGGGCCGACGACGATGGTTCTCTCCCGGCTCCACGCCGATTTCTCGTGATGATCCGCCGTGCCGATCCGACGATGACATGGCTACCGTGCCGCCGATCTGTCGAAAGAATTAATAAATATATATTATTGGCGCTTATCTTACATCGCCGCTAATCGCGACGAGATAATCATCGCTTCGTCCGAATCGTTATCGATACCTGCGATCGATTAGTTTTGTTTCGCGGTCACTTCGCACATTATCATTCACTATTCTTAACTCTTTGGTGACCGATTCGAATTAAACTCTGAATTGTTCAAAGAAATTTCATTTAATATCTTATTGAGATCTGATTCGATTATCTTTTTGTCTAAACGATAAGATTATTATTCGACACTATTATTAACTAGTCCATATTCTATATGACATTAAGTGTGAAAATATCTTGAAACATCTATGAATATGCGATATATCAATTTACAAAATTTCACACGTTTCTTGTTTATTATTGTAGAGATTTGAATGTTGGTTGATCCGCGAGAATAGATTAAAAGGCATCATTAATGAATGCGCGATCAAGATGAACAAAATGAGAAGCACTTTATTACAAGACCAATTATAATCGTAGTATCGCAGAGTTCTCGACTGCACGTCATAATTTCGAGCAAACTTGCTAACGGCTGCCTAACTTGAAACTGTACATGTTCTTCTCGCGACTTGCTTTATTTCAGTCTCGACGTCTTAAACACGTATACATATTATGTCTCACACACTGAAGGTGACAATTATTACACCAATTAGTACACCACATTATGACCGTTTTTTAAAAATCAGAATCAAATATTCTCACCTTTCGCACAAGAAAGATTTTCGGCAAATTTTTAAACAACTCGTCGCTTTAAACCTATTCGAGATCTTCATGTGATCGATTCTAAACACGCACAAAATTTTCATGTATCGCGACTGAAACTTCAAGGCGATTCGATTCTTCGTTAAATCCGCAAAAATCGCGAGCTAATTGCGCGAACAACATGACAAGTCACAATCACGTGTCATGAATCGTGAGGACGATGTGTTCGCTGCGACGTGTCTCAACCAACTGGATCTGATATTCGCAATTTGTCGTTCAAGTTAACGAGGCTGAAACGCCGGCGTTTCATGCAAACGTGCAAGGTGCGGGCCGTCTACATTTCGTCACTCCATCGCAACGACGCTACGAATCGATATCTTATCTTATGCTCACTTGTCTCCGACGATTCGGGCGATTACGTCGTTCAGCAATGTGTTACTGACCTACCAGACAGGAATATGTTCCCTCGTGAGAGGCTTGACAAATGTTTCTTAAGCGTAAACTTTCTTTTTTCTCTCTCTTTTACGCTATCTACATCATTTCTTATCTTATTTACTTATTACGCCAAGTTTTTACTATCGCACTATCGATTAATACATGATAAACTGCGAAGTGAGTGATAATCCTGCCTGTTGTCTAAATCCCGATAATTCCGCAATCGCATAAATTCTGATTGATAAAGATGAGGGGTACGGGCGCCATGCATAGCAGTATGGCGGTATCAGCGTCAACGCTGTCTTGGCATCATTCGTTATGTGAGTTAATGACTCTCGAGAAATCATCGATTGGTCCCCGTCTGGAAGTCGCGACGCCTCTCACACGGTGGAAACACGCCTTCTCACCGTGCCGTAATGGACGGGACTTCACGCGTGCGCGCGTTCGCCGTTCCGAGCGAACGAAACGGAACTAACTGCTTCACACAGCCGATGCAATGTGAAGGAAAAACCGTCGCCACCGACTGTGGGGTCCCGCAAGCCCCATTGGATCTCTCGGGAGATCGGGCGAGGTGACTCGACTAGAAATGAGGTCCGTCTGCAATCGCGCGTTTCCTCACTCGTTGCAAATTAATTCCAAGCGAAATGCCGAGGTCGATCCGGTCGTGTCAGTCTCGGAGACGCGGGAAGAAGACAGACTTGGGAAAAGACGGTGTTTCCAATGGTTAATCTTTGATTAAGTCGCATGAGGCCAGATTAATTAAACGCATTTCATACGTAATGTATAAAGAATGCTGATAAAACAAAATTGTTAAATAAATTTAAGTGAAACGTCATTCCAATTTCTTCTTTTGCAAAAAATCTAAAGAAAAACTAGCTATATATCGTTGGAAATTTCGAAGACTGCATAATATTATCAATGTTTTACTATTAGAAGCTAAACACGTCTATCAAAAGCAATTATGAATAATTATGGAACTTGATAACGTAGATGTTCCATGGTGATCGGTGTCTTCGTCAATGCAGGCTCGCATCTCGTCATGAATCATCAGCGTCCTCCTTCCGCTGATCAAAATAGTAGTATCTATTCGATTCGATTGCTTTCCGTAGGCGGAGTTCGAGAATCGATGAAAGCGACCGGCACGACGTGATGCCGCGGTAATCGTAAGCGGATTAGGGTTATAATTCTGGATTATTGCGCCGACACAGCACGGTGGAGATGTAATACATATGGTATAAGTATCGTTGCTACAGTGAGTCATGGCGCGTGGAATTTATTTGATAAGATGCTCGGGCACCGGTTGGCGAAATGTGTCACCGTTCCTTATCATGGTGTTTCCCCGGTAAGATTTGCGGGGACAGAAATATATGCAATAAAAGAGGACGTAATTCTTGTTTCGTCACTAAATTATCGCGGACTGTCGGTGAATACGCGGAATTCGATTACCCCGCATTCCTATGCGATTCGTGCATCGTACTCGCGTACCTGCGTGTACTTATCGTGTGCGGCGATACACGTGCAACCGATCTTGCGTTGATTAACGATAACTGAAGGGACTTTAGAATGCTATTGTTATGCGCTACCGTTCAACGTGTACGGCTCATAGATTTAAACCCAATTGCTGTCGCGAACTATCAATGAACACGACCGTTCCATTGCCAATCGCGAATTAATTATCGAAGTTATAAGAATAAAAATAATAATGATAATATTAATAACGAAGTATTTAAAAACTTGGAGCAAACGCTGTATATAATACATAATTTTCATTAAAATCGCAATTAGAAAAATACGTGAGAATAATATGTATGAGCGGGGAATTAATATGTATGTATAAATAATGTATAATTGTATTACCATTACTGCATTAACAAACTTTTTTAACTGATAACCTAATAACTATATAGTATATTGAATAAATAATATCACATTTAAAAATACAGCTAAAAGATTATAAGCATTAAAGATTTATGCAGTCCTATGAGAAATAGAAAGAGAGAAAGAAAAGAGAAATAGATATAATCTTCTAAAGCCTCAATAAATCGCCCGAACAAATCCTAATACCAGTCCTATGACACTATTGTACAATGACTGTATTATCGCAATAGTTTCTTTGTTTATCAAACGGAATTTCTACCAGGAAGCAGCCGCGGATTTAACCTGAAGATCAATGTCGCGCGGTGGTCGTCGCTGATAATTACAGCGGGAAGTGAATTTTTAGTAGAAAGCGTGACTAATCTCCCGGGAATTATATCTGATAACCACGTTGTCCACCCACGTGAAAACAACATCAACTTTCTCTTGCCCACCGTTTTTGTCGTTGTCCTATGCATCCTTCATTTCGTTTGTTTTTCGAGAACGCGTACGATTAAGGTCCGTCAAATGAACCCCGTCGAGCCGGATGCGCAATCTCCATCGATCGATGTATTAACGATCCCGATGCCGCAAGATAAACAGTCAATCGGCCTGCTCTCGAAGACACGAGCACGACGGAGACTTGTGGTTTAATTACGGCATCGTTTACGAGTAATGAACGAGACGCATAATTCTCGCGCGATGACTTGCAATTCTGGTAATTTGGCCTGCATGAGTATTCCCAATGGTTTATTGCTGATTATCGCGAGATTATCCTCAGTCTGGATCGCCGTTAAGCAGTAATATCCCACCGAGCGGAACAAATCACGATTATTGTATTCCGATCGATAGTTAAACTCGAGTTAAATCGACATATAACGGCTGCAATTTCTTTTTTTTTCGATCGATTATGACGAGATATAAGCTACGGTATGGTTAAAGTACGTAATGACGTAAGAATCGCTCGCGATACAATTTTGTAAAATGACGTTACAGTCGTGCAGGACTTTAACCGATGCGATAAGCGCAACACATAATTGGGGATTTTTGCACTGCCGCGAGAATTTCGACCCGAACGAACACGCGTGACGTATGACGGGATTTTGTATCGCGAAATCGCTGCGTAACGCATCGATAAATACGAAGTACATAGAAGCTCATTGGCATTTAGCAGAGGCGGAGCCGCCGCCGTTGCTGCCAGGGTTTGCATTGAGTCACTTATCGGCGGCGGCGCCTAGTTACATCGCGATAAAAACATCGTGGAGAATGCGTTAAGCCTGGTTAACCGGCGCCTTCTATCTCGCGAGCTGTCATTAGTTTATTACCGTTAACTTTCGCGGTAATTACTACATATGTCAAGCCCTTGGCGAGGAGAATGCCGATCGTAAGCGCGAGCAGTTGGATTGGCAACTGAATGAGTGAGTGTGAGAGAGAAAAAGGGGAAGAAAGAGAGAGACTGGCTTTCGAAAATGTTGTTCATATTTATAATTATTTATGCAATCGACATTTTATAATAATATTTATTATACTGCGACTGATCGGGAATTAAATTCGTTTCGCGAGACTCTAACGAAAGTTCCACGTTATTCGGTGCGATAAACTGCTCCCGACAGCTCACACATTTCGCGACGTCGCATGTCGCGATATATTCTCTTTATGAGCCCCTTGACGTTACCATTCTTTCCGCCCACGTGACGAATCCGCCTTAACGAATCCGCGATCTTTAATTTATACCGACAGTCGCGTTCTTATGAATGATAAATAATGAAACGCCGACGTGCAACCGCACTCGTTAAAGTCAGGTAGAGTCTGTATGAACTCCGTGCGGATTTTTTCTGCGTGAGAAGAGATCATTGTTTATGATTCTTAACTTTTTTGCCGACAATCTGCAATTTCGTCCTTTCTAAATGAGATCAATTATATGAGATAATAATTCATGTTTCTTCGTAAATTTCCTTACGCGCATCATCATTTTCCAAAGGTGCTAAGAAAGCATCAGAATATTACAAATGTTTTGTAAAATATATCTCTAGGTCTGTGAAGTTGATACCTCTAAATATGAATTTTGACAATTGATATGACATTTGATTATCCATATTTATTTATTTATCCACGTTTGTCCACAAATAATTGTTTTTTGTCCATCTTGTAAAAAATTAAAAGTAACCAAAAAATTACATCACCAACAAGTGCATTTTTTAAAAATTATATATGAGTTCCGATCCATTATTTATTTTAAAAGGAGAAAATATAATCCCGTAAAGTTTTATCTCACTTCAATTCTTTCCATTTCTCATAAATATGTTCGATTAATTAAAAATACTGTCTCATGTGTGATAGATATAGCACAAACCATATTCATCGAGACATTAATAAGATACAAATTAATTGATATATTTCATTACACTCGTTCGACATATAACATCCGCCGTTGATGTATCATGTCAAAGTCTATGAAAATATGAACAGTCAATATTATTTAATATATTCCAATAGCTTTAGCAAATTAGCTAGATAGATATCTGGTCAATATACGAACACCTATCTGCTCTCGGAAAAATCTTTCGGAAAAACTGGTGAATGGAGCTGGCCGACTTATCTAATGTACGTAATATATATAGACATATATGATTAGTTATGAAAATAAGATCAATTTGCGCTGCGATTCATATTCCTATGCCGATGAGATAGACTAGATATTGCGATATTTCGCACGATTTTATTATCATATTTACGATTGCCACCGATTACGTGCGGGAAATATGCGGGAATATATTAAAACATATGAATTATAAGTAAGTATTTATGTACACTTTATTACAAGAAAATTACGGGAGGACATTCGATTATCTGATAATTATATCAAACGATTACCCGATAGATATACTGAGCACCGAGTAAAGAGCATGAATAAAGAAACGAGCACGAAATAAGGACCTCGGCTTTTAGAATAAGTTTTTCTGACCAACGAAGAATATAATACCTGAAAAGGAAAATATGTTTCCTTTTCGTAATGTAGTCGTTAATCGAGTTTGTCGTGATACAAATATGTCCCAATTCAGACGACAGGGGTCAAGTGTCCAATGCATTTAATCGACCGTAGGAAGCGGTAAGTGGTAGGTGGCGGTTTGACAACTACCGGGTGTAAACGCCCACAGGGAGAATTGTAAAGCAAGACTAACGCGGTCGGAGCTAATCGTCAAATCCGTTAAGCGCCTATCACTCATGACTTACATACTCGAACGTGTCTCTTGAGAATAGTCTCCTCGTGGCTAACGCATAATTAACAAATGCACTCCGGCGACGTAAATCCGCGTTGATTCTGCATAATTACGGTTTCACGGTGTTTATGAGAAGCAGCGACCGGAGGGATCGAATGTAAATTTAACTTTCGACTATATCGCTAAATTTGGTTGACGATAGTTATGTAATGACGATTTTGCTAATAAACGACTTTACATCTCAGATGGTAAATAATCGGTACAAATAAATCCTGCTTAAAAGTCGAAGTTCATTTTCACCAGTTATTCACAAATAGGCCGACTCGCCTTCAAAACCGGCTCTATGATATTAAGGACGACAGATCGTCAGATATTGGCCGCGACAGAAAGATTGGCCGAGAAGAGTTTTATCCAGAACGAACGAAGTCTCTCATTCATGATATCATTTGTGAATGGCCCTCAGAGAACTTGCCCAGACTGAGGTACCACTGGGTGAGCCGAGCCCGGCAAGAAGACTGGTTCTCAGTCGCCAATTAAAGTGACACCGACAAAGCCGATGCTCCGTATTTATTATGTATTAAGCAATTGAATTTTTTGACAAAAACCTGATATTCGGGTTTCCATCACGACGCAGTGACCTTGATCGCGAACGATGAATGTACGCACGTCTGATTTAAGACTTTCCATTTCGACTCTCGTTAATTTAAAAAATTTTTAAATATTTCACCGACCAACATTAAAAGATATTGGAGCAATATCTATGCAAGATGGTACAACGATGCCAACATTTGACAATTTCGTGACAATACGATATAATGCTTAACGTCCGTAATGAATTTGTCGATCTGGGTCTTTACACGTGAGTCAGTCGCTCACGATCTGTTCATCATCCGATACGTCAACGAATGCAGCGATGAATCTGGAACTAGGATGCGTGTCGTGCAAAAGAAGCGCCTACGTCCACTGTTGTGTCGCACAGGCGAGTACTCGTTGCCACGCTAATGTCTTACTCCCACGAGTGACACGGTGAATAAGCAAATGGATTGCCTTCATTATCGCGATATATGCGGCGCCGCCTGCGGCGGCTGAAATCTGATTAGAGATCAACGTATGAAATCCAACGAGTGCAATAGTGCAAACGCGATGCTCGATAATAATGACCGCATGAACAATGAAGCGAAATATCATAAATTACAATCGGGTCATATTACGCAACAACACGTTGTACGCGTTATCGCGATTCAACCCTTCGTGATTAGTATCGCCTCTCTTACCGCGTATTCCCAGCGATTCGGTCATCCTTGTGAAATTTATATTTTTTTAACGATACCGATACGTCATGGCATTTAGATAGGACGGTATTCACCGCCGGTTTACGGTGAAAAATCACGTTAGAGCCGCGAGATAAGCTTTACATACGCGGCGGACGAGTTTATCGCCTTTCTACCAATGAACACGCGGCAAAACCAGAAGCAGATTGAGTCGCCAGTCAGACGCATCTAAACTGCATGAATTTATTGCACTTTTATTGCAGAGATTCGCAATGAGCGCCGCTGCCGCGGATTCCCGTCCGGCAGCCTTCCGTACCGAGAGACCACAAAGATCGGAGAGCGCGCGCGACAAAATAGGGTACGGTTAATTGCGACTCCGTCGTAAAGATCTTTTTTTACACCACCGTCACGTGGTAACGTTTACGCGCTCGCGCTAACTCTTGTCTCTAGTCGCCACCTTCGATCGGCGAAGCAGCATCCGCATTTTACGACATTCTTGGCTGCTCTCGTAAATAAATCAATTTTAGGGTCCACGATCCGTTACGCGGTGGCTGTGTCTGAAATATATTTTGGAGCACGTTCTTAAAGGCGCTTTTAAGGTCGTAAATAAAGAGGCGCGAGCATCCCGGTATAATTGTAGATCGTCTTGCGCAATACACATACTTCCCTAACGTTCTCACGCATTCCCGCTTTCTTGCCGTTTACAATCAACATTTTATAACCCAACATGAATACAAATCACATTGCATAATAAAATATATTTAACATTCATATAGTTTTAGAAATAAATCGAGATACTCCATACAGATAGAAAATCGTAAAGTCATGCGTCAGTAAAAATTGAAGTGTAAAATAAAATGGAAGATTATTGTTTGATACCGTAATGTCAATCTTCGAAATCTCGCAAGCACGAAAGCCATTGAAAAATAAAAAATTTCATTGTTTTATATATTAAATTACAACGATTCCTTTGTATCTTCACAAGAACACTCGGTGCTGCATTACGTCCGGTATTTTAACCGCGTCGTACCTCGTCGAGACGAGAGCAGTAGAATGCCTCTTTCTCTCTGTTTCTCTTTCTCTCTTTCTCCTTGATTTAGCGCCGGCTGCGTAAATCTTGGAACCGCGGACCGCGAACGAGAACGGTCTCGTAGGCGACCGCAGTGACATATTTACAGTTTTTAAACGTTTTTTTCGCAGTGTTTCGCACGAATGCCGCGAGTCTGGGCTTAATAGCGCGTGACGCGCGAGATCAGCTTTTCCCTTGCTTTTGGGAGATCGATCATTTTCCGTGCAATACCGCGCAATCGCGCTCATGTTTTATTAATTCGATTCGGATAAGCGATTTGATTGAATAAGTATCGTAATGTTAATGGTATGATCGGAAATATTTCACTGTACGCGTTGTCGAATGTCGTGATAGTTTTTCGTGATTATTATAAGTAAATCTAATTCCAGCTTATCTACTATGACTTAATTGTACAAGTTTTGATTTAAGAATTTAACTTAAAAGATTATTTAATGCTTGTAATAAAGTGAGAATTCAATTTGCTCAATTAAAATTAACAACTTTATAACACGGACGGCATATTGTAGGAAAAAAATGACATATTTTATAAATAGATATTTCATAAATATCCTATCGTCTTCATGTACACTATCTTATTCTTTCCGCTAACTTTCGCCTTTGTTTTTGGTTTTTTTTTGGCGTAGCCGCGTTCTCAGTGGCCGAGTTTCACAGACCGTTAACTTAGAGTTTTAATATTTAATGGCTGCATTTATGCCACAATATGCTTTAATACCGGACCAGGGAAGACACGAGAGAAAGCGAATCCATTGAAATCGACGGCAAGAGCTAAACTTTTAACATTTCAATTTGCTTTAAACATTTTAATTTACTCATTAAAAAGTCTGACGATATTTTTGGAAAAAGATGCAGATTTCTTGACTTCATTAAGGATCTTATGAGCCTCGTAATTTTTATCCGATCCACAAAGAGGAAAGAGAGAACAAGATTATACGGATATACATAGCTCTACACGCTATGTACACATACATATACACGATAATAATGTTAACCGCCGGAATTACCGGAAGAGCGCAATAGTAAAAGCTACCAGACGCGCCATAAACACTAGAACTCACGGATTGTTTGGAATACCGGAGCTGTCGTAAAAATCGCGCTAGTATCAGCACGTAAACGTCACGGCTCCTTGCGTCATCTCGGAGTGGACACTGCTTTCGCTCAAAAACTGTTTATAATAAAATGGGCCAATCTCCGACACACCAATGATATTTCTGTAATCTTGTACATCGATACTAAGGTTATCGCGACTTTATAGGATATTATATAGGATTTAAATTGACGTTAAACTCACTTATATTCTTTTAAATGCGTCAAGTATGGAAAGACTCCCACAGAGGTCGGAGAAAGATCTCATTTGCATCACTATAGTCGCATCGATGTCAACGTCTCGGTAAACTTCAAAGGCAAACAGAGGCTATTTCGGCCATATCTCGGGGCATCGTTTTATTTTCCTTATTTATTTTCCTTTCGTTACTACCTGGTTCTCGCACTGGCCTACCTTTCCCAGTTCTCACGGCGCTGTTATCGATACGCGGACGTGTTGCGTTATGCGACCGATTATAATGAAACGTTTCGATTTGAATGACAATCAATATTGACTGAGTAGCGTCATAACGGCTATTTGAAATTATAATTTCACTAATAAGACGATTGTTTCGCGTTATTATCTGACCGCTGTCGACTGCCCGTTTTTTTGCGAATTGCTGACGTTTCCTCGTCACGCCGCGCGCGATTGGCATCGTAATCTACTTTGCCCGCCGCGATACGTATCGGAATATAAGAAAGGGAACGTGACTAATGTTTATGCAAATTTCATTCGGCGTTCTGTGGGCGCAAACGGCAAACTAGCTTCCCATTATCGTGTCGAATATCGCAAGGGAAACATAATCGAGCGTGATCTCGGTGTCAGCGAAGTGACAGCCGTCGTGGCGGACTCCGAAGGAAGACAAATCGCGCGCGAGGAGATGAGAGAAAGAGATGAACGGAGGGGTGGGAAAAGGATATGAAGTAGAATGATGAATCCCCGCGCGGCCCACGACGGACAGCTCTTTACATGTTTATCTTGCGAGAATGATCCACGTGTGCGTGCGTGAGACAACTCGACAAACCAATAAATTATGATCTGTAATAGTCATTCGTCGAAGAGCTAGACCGTGTTTGCTAGACAGTTAGCTTTACCACTGCTATCGCTCGTCTCTTATGATCTGTGCCGTTTAAAACTGAAAAGTATACGACGCTCATTAACGTTGTCACGTATTTATCCGCGTGTTTCTATTAATTCGATTAATTTTCAGAGATTTGATACTATCATTCGAATATCTATATAAAAGAAACGAGGCTTTTGGTATTTTAACGAGAGTAGGAAACCATTTACCTTCGATTTACTCAAGATTTACAAGCTGGTTCAAACACTCTCAACCCGACTATGTAAATTCAACTGTAATCGAGTTACTTAAGGTGTACACTTGTGCAATAAATAATGTAAACATTCTCCGTAGGCAACTTTTTGCGAGAAGTCGTAAAAGCGAGCAAGGTGCAAGCGCAAGCCTTCTAATTAGTCGCTTTTACGAGCAAAATAATCCGTCGCAATAATTAATTCATTCAGAGCTCGGTGACCCGGCGAGTGTAAATCAACACTCTAATTGGAAAAAGAGATGCGAGCACACACAGGTATTAATATTTCCCAACGCTTTTTTGCGTGTTCTCCGACGGAAACATTATTTAAATTAAAATCATGTCGATGTCGATTCGTGCAATTCAGCTCGTTAGCGCGGCAGATCGTAATGTCGCCTGAACGCAACTCGGCCACACGCAGTAGCATAATTAGATGAGTGTTTTGTACATTGTTTGCCTGAACATCGGCCGAATATTATAATAGCAGCCCGCTCATGCATAATTAACGAACAACTCGTCAGCGCGGCAAACTTATCGCGCGGCTCGATTCGCAGCGAGCGATAGTCGGCGAGTCCGGGTCTTCAGGAGAGGATTTTTAATTTAGGATGCAAATTGCGACCAGCCGACCGACCGACCGACCGACCGACCGACCGACCGACCGACCGACCGACCGGCCGGCCGACCGACCGCAATCACTGCCACAGAAACGACTTGCGGGAGAAGCAATTAAATTACAATTTCATGGCCTAACGCCCCGTAAAGCGACACGCGGTACAGCTTTCGGAGACGCTGTTTTATCAATTTTCACTGCGCGCGGTCCGCTTCGGACTTCTCACAACGGATTGCATCACCGCGCGACGCCTCTAATCCCATTACGAATAAGTAATGGGACCTCGTACGCGCCGTCGGACGAGCGTAAAAATGTTGTGTCAGATCCCATCTCGCCGCTTGTCGTTCGGTAATTTACCGTGTGTCGTGCGCGAGCACGAGGTCGCGCTCCTTTTACGCCTAATTCGACCCGCGCCTAATCGCGGCTTCCGAGAGAGCGTCCGGAGACTCTCAATCTTTTCTCTTTCTCTCTTCTCTCTTCTCTTTAAGAAGGACGAGCAAGGACGAGCAAGATCAGACGGCAATCAGACGGTTGCCGCATTTTTACAGAAGTAACAAGGGGGCGGCGATTTCGTCTACCGATCGCAATCAGAAATCGATACCAGACACAATTGTACGTACATATATCATATGACCCTGTAATTACGGCGGCGCCATCGGTTTTATGAATGAGATTAAAGCGCGCACGTGTTGTCGGCGACGTGTTGTCCTCCCGTGTATCATTGTACACGCAAGGTGTAATTACCGACCGCACAATATATCCATGTAAGCGTAATCATCGACCATTAAAGATTGTCAGACTGGATCTCACTTTTCTTGCATGCGGACTGTAAATGTTTCGGTCGTGTGTTTTGCTCACCTCAAGTACACAGTCTCACGATAACGCCGATGTGGCATTTCAGCTGATCTTGGTATAACATTTCGCATACGTTTTCTAATGGTTATGTAATCTTCGTCGACGGGCGATGTAGACACTGTAAGATTAGATATTAGACGGAGAGAAAAAGAATAAAAGGTAAAGAAGTTCTTGGATTGTCTCGTGTCAGAAATTGATAGCACTTTTGAGTTATGATACACAAATGCAAATTATCCGAGGCTGCCAATCGCAATCGTGATTGGTTCGGAAAAAAGCGCGAGGCTGAGTAAGTAACTTACGAGGTGATTCATACCGAGAGGCATTCCTCATTGAGCAGACTCATGCCAGGGATACGATTCCTCACGGCGGCGGCATCGGCGACGGCGATCGTGGTCAACGACGTCGTGAGTAACAGCCGTTAGGTGTTTCGCGAGATGATTAAACCGGCACCATCGGCCGCCCTCTCATTATCCCTACCTGCCCGTTCCCGGGAGATGCGTCTCTCACCTCCGCCTTCTCGCCATCCGCCCCCTTGTGCATAAATGCATAAACCAGGGTGAAAACACGAGAATGCCGTAACGGCGTAATGTCATTACGCAGTAAAGAGACTGCAAATTTGTGAGAGGCCGCGTCGACGGCATACCAACCAGTCGCCGAAATGTAAAAGCTCCCGTTTACGGATTTACCGTAAAGACCGTAATTTCTTTTTTCGACGACGGCACATCGACAAAGAAGCGCGCATAAAGTTCCGCATTTATAAGCGGCATTTTATTTACCATTGTAAACCAAAGTGCCGGCGATTTACTAATTAAGTAAGAAGATTTCATGTGTCCAATTATTGTGCATTAACACTTATAATTTATGCCATTACGGTTATACAATATTTATATAAATACAAACTATATATTTTATTATAAAAACGTAATAATTTAACTTAAAAATACGATTGATAATTTATGATATTTTGCACAGATGAAATATGACGAGTCCAAAACAGAGCAGTAAAGAGTTAATATCAGTTGCGTGAATTATAACTGAGCTGGGCGTTCCATTCCGTAAAATACTTGTAACAGGAGGAACAGAGTCAATGAATATTATGAAGCGATTAAGTCGCTAGTCTAATCTAAATGGTCAGATAAAAGATTTTAGCAGTAAATTCCTTCAGTCTATACGTCATGCACACGAGTGTCATGCACATGCGAGTAATTGAATCTTGACTATAAATGACTCGGAGTATTTCCTTAATATAGAAGCAATCAATTAACGTAAATCTTTGATCGGAATCGATTAAAATCTGTATCTACGTCTTTACTCAAGAAATATCATTTCGCACATGCTTCTAATCCGCTGTGTTTGCATATTTCAATACCATCGAGTTGTCACGACTAAAGAAACTTAATTTTTATCCAGGCAATATTATTTCACGCGAAAGGATAATTAAAATATATTTTAATTTACGTGCATTTAGTATTTCCTTTTTTTAAATATTGAGTATAAATGGTATCGATTATTATTACGTGATAAGAAATCATAGAAACCGTAAGGAATTCTTTCGAGATACTTAAGCGAAAGTGCAACTAAAACGGCACGAGCTATAAAGGATTAAGACGGACAGAAGAGCCTGTTTGATATACGATCTGCGCTTTTATGCACTCTCGAGTGTGTCATTCTGACGGTCGCATTAGCGGGAAGTCGAGATGCCATCGCTACCGGCATCGGCCGGACACCGCGATTCACTGCGACAAAGTTAGTCAAAGCTCACGTGCAGAGCCAGCCACTGGTTGACAAATCGGCGGTCGGCCGACCTGACAGCTAACACCCATTGGGCCGTTTTACAGTGATAAATCGCGTCGGTACCATCAGGACCTCTACGAGCCCGCGTGCATTAGCGGCCGGCACACTTGTTATTTCTGCGTCGTGTCTCCAATTGATTTCATGCCTTTTTATCGCGGCGATTTGTTACTCCAGTGTGTAATGGGACGTCCCGTGAAAATGGCCCTCGCCGCGATTTCATCCGAGAGTTATTTATTTTTATACCGACACTTCTTCTTTAGTCGATTATAGAATTACTCGCCAAAGCTGAGTCTAAAAGGTGAAAATAAATTTGAAGTAAATAACACAGTTTTAAACATAGTATCGACGGGGAGGGAGGGATTACGTCAAGAGTATGTAAATAATCACTTAACGAGGAATGATAATGCGCGATATGCGGCGCCATCCTTCACTTTTCCTTCAATTACTATAATGGCTATGTTCTGCCGTTACTTTTCAAAGACCTTTGGATCGACAGACACGACGAGTGAAAAAATTCGCGGGGTCATACGCGACATGAGATAGTAGGAACTTCAATTCTCCATGCACCGCGATTTCGCAAAAATCGATATCTTAGTAATCTTATCATGCGGAGTATCGTTAAGTTTTTACCATATCATTAGGTACGTCGCGACCGTAGTCGCGCATTATGAGGAAAATCGTTTATCCTTATGTGATATTAACTCGCCACCGTATTATTTATTATTATTTGCAATTATCGTAAGTGAAACGCCATACCCGTGAACCTGTTTCGTGGCATCAAAACGAGAATTCTTTACTGAGTAATTGCGTATGGGGACGCAAGCGATATAATTAAAAGAAATATTAATTATAGTCGTTATACTTGACTTTCTCGCGGAATATAAGGTGATGCTTCGTAACACAGTAACAAAACCGTTAACGAAGAAATACATCACGTATGAAATGTCGAACGCACTCAATTTGTCAGAAGAAGAACACTTCGATATATGTCATCGCATAATTTTTACAATCGGCTCGTGTAAGAGATGTTATATAACGCTCATGAAACCGCTCGCGCTTCTTTCGAGCTTGCGATAATCTGACAAGTGATTAATTTCATCGTGTCCCTTTTTTTTTTATTGAATCGCAATAGATGTAACGCAACGCAGATTAAATCGGCGAGAAGGCAGAAATTCCAGTAAATATACCTCGGCAATCCAGTTTCATCGCGCGTTGAAGCTTAATCGAGGGATTAGAGCGGCTACAGTGATGATAAATGCGGAGAGTGGGTTTCAATGTAAAAGGGCCGCTCCTTCTAAATGTTTCTCACTTCGTTTATTCTCATTCACCTTCTCGCCACCTTGGCTAATGCATTAATAGCATCCTCTTACTGCTTGAGTTACGCCTGAAAATTCTAATCAGTAATGCAACCCCACAGCTAGCTGAAAGTTATTTTTGTATAAAACGTTCTCGTAAATAATATTTACGAGACGATTTCTAAAACACGACAATCACGTCTAATGCTAAATGTGCAATGAAAAGATCATAATATCTACACGTAAATTACACTTCATATAACGTATATATAGCATAAAAAATTATGTATATCTTACGATACGAATTATAAACTAGAGTCTAGACCGACATGCAAACTCATGCAGCATACTTCAGCAACAACAGTTGGATTGAATTAAGAATTTCGGCATTTTTCCGCGGATGAGAAAAAAATTCGGCAACAGGATTTGTCTTATCGTTCACCTTCGAGTTGTATAAATAAATGTCAATACAGTAACGCTTATTCGTGGTGCAGAATCGTTCTTTAGGTGCATGTCGCAGACAAGAACGGCCCACGAATTGACTCGTAGATTGTATCTAACTACGGCCTACCATCGCGGAGAAATGGTTGTGGGCGGGTACCAATAACCCGTATTGGCGACATACAAATCGCACCTTGTTGGTAGCAGTTGCAACCGTTGCCTCTAACGGGCAATAATTCTCATTCTTTCTGTCAATAGTGCGTAACTCTGTTAGCACGGTTGGAAATTTCAAATATCTCGCGAGGCCTCTCTTTCTAGATAGCACGTTACATTAGGGACAGATTTTATTCAAAGAATTATATAATCCGTCTCCTTTATCAATCTGCCCGTTTTATCTTGCACAACAGTCGCCGGCAGAAACTCATGTGTCTTTCGCGTATGAGCGCATTGGAATCTTGTCTCGGCGCAGGTTCTATGGTTGTAACGTGTCTAATGTATGATTGAAGGCATTTAGCAACGCCTGTACATTTGCATCCGTTTTACGAGCGTGTTACAATAGTATGTCACGCACCGTGAATACGGGAGCATTACCATACCGTCCGTAAGTCGTCCATAAGCCCGGGTTACAAACGAGTTGCTGCTTTATCAATTCCGGGCGCTCCGAGAGAACGCATCGAATAGCGAATACGTTAATACGGGGCACGGCGGGCTGTGAACCGGCTCTGATTGAATATGTCACATGTCGCCCGATGTATTTGCATCCGCAAAGATATGTTCGACGCCGATGATGCATTACTAGCGGTTTGTTTCTCGGAGTAAATTAATGCGCGAACGCGTTATTAATGAGTATCGTTATTGTTAACAGTCGTGTTATTGCCTGGTATGACAGCGCGGACAATAAAGCCCGGAGGCGGCTGGCGCCTTCAATCGACGTATTCACGTAGGGGTAAGTTACTATTTTTTTAAAATGACAATTATTAATACAAATCTATTCGCGAGAGCAGACGTGAAGAAACACATAAGCCGACTCGTGACACGAATGTCACAGGAAAATCAGACAAATAAAATTGCCAGACATTATGAAGATTAAGATTAAATCGAATCTGAAAAAAGTTCTACTTTTAAATTCCATAGTTGTACATAGTGAACGTAAAAATAATTAGACCAAAGTCAGTGAGGTTACTGTTCGTATTTTTTGCGATGATACTTGTGCTATATTTAAATGGCATGTTGCATACATAGACGTCCTAACTAACGGATTTAAACCAAAATTGATCTAAAAAAATAAATACTACAAATTTATTAAAAAATGATCATAATTAATTATGAAAAATATTAGATAAATTTTCTAAAACGAGACACAGCTTGCTTGATTTATGCGTAACTCTTGCAATATGGCTATTCATCTCTCACGAAAAAAGTAGAAGACAGATTCCTCCCAGAAATTTTGCATTGTCGATATTGGTTGTGAAACGTCTCGCCAAAAAGATAACAACCTCTCTTTGACCTCGAAGATGATTCAAGTGACGGCTTTACGAGATGCGGCTTTATTATGATGTTTAGCTTCAGCTGACCCTTTTCCCAAGTGTTGGTCCGTACATTACGATTTCAAGTTCACGACGTAGAGCGTTGGCCGCAGATGAATCGCCGGCGTCGACATAGATCCTTAGATTATCGCCCGATTCTCAATATCCCATAATGTTCGCAGCAGTTTTGCGATGACAAACTCCATCGTCCCGGGTGGATAATGCATGGTAAAAAAGCGGGGAAACTACTCCTCCATTGAATGTGTACGCGCCATTCTGAGACGTTGAAAGACGTCTGCGAGACGATAAAATGCGAGGTTGCGCGCTTAAATCTCGGTTCGAAGGCGTTCGAGAAAGGAAATGTTGGCAGAGTCTGGGACATCCGTCCGTTCTCACTGGATGCTTCATTTACGAGTAGTAAATAGAAATGCATCCACGCGACGATCGTTCGTTCATGGAAACAAATTCTCGTATGGACCTCGAGGTAAATTGAGGTAAATATCGGACGGGAATCGTGCCGGGCTCAACTTCTCCTAAGGCCTCCCGATTATTTACCGTTCACATGTTCCTCAATATTTGACCATGCCAGCCCGCGACACGCCGTACACAAGAAGAAGAGTTACATTCCGTTCACACAGCCGTGCGCGTTAGCGATCCCGGGCGACGATGGAGTCGACGAGGCTCCCATTCCGAGTGGCTCCACTCCAACGGGAGGGAAGATGGCAACCCTTCTCTCGCGAGAGAAGACAAGATACAGAAACAAAAGATCGACCACCACCTAAGCAAACGTATCCCTTTGAGGGGTACGGTCCTCGAATCTTTCTCCCTTTCTCACCAACCTCGTGCAGCGCTACGCGGTGGCTCTCGGCGCCTCCGGTTCTCACAGTAATTATGTGGATTTTAGACGGACGAGCGAGAGAGAACAAACAGTTCACCAGATAGAAAAGAAGCAGCCCTCCGCTGCGTGTTTGTTCTCGAGATCTCACGATTTCTCGTCGCGACGCGCCGGCGATGTCTTGGATTAGCACGCGCTACGAGAGGGAGACCCGTGCCGAAAATGCCGGAGCTTATCCGTTTTCAAAGCATACCTTCGGGTCCGCCGGGAAAAATCTTTCACTGACGCGGCGCTTTCGGAGCTCTCAAAACCGCCACCTCACGCTATCGTGTTTCGAGGAATTCGATATTTTTATCCTTTGTCTAAGAGAGCTACTACTGTTTACAGCAAATTAGCGAGGGCGATTTCCTAGAAATTTCTTATTGTTTACGAAGCACTTTTGCAAATGAAGAAATCTAAACATGCACTGACGCACTGTAAACGCCTACCTGTGGGTTGCCACTGCTCCTACTCAATATTCGGTCAATTTGACTAAAACAATGAGATAAAATTAGCGACATATTGAGTAAGCCTCAATATGTTGTTAATTTATCTAATTTAACTTCCATGTTAAATGTTTGTCAAAATTTTACCATCCTTTTAGTCAAAATTAATGAAATATTGAGTAGGAGCAGTGGCCACCTGTGGAATAGTTGAAAAATTACTCAAATTGAGTATAATTTGACACTACGAGTTTAACAGTGCAAGCTAACTTGTTGTTAGTATCGCGAGTTTTATAAATAACTTCAGTATACAATTAAAAACGGGAAGGAGAGCGAGAAATCGGAGGAATTAATCAATGGGCAGTCTTTGTCGTCTCACGGGATAAACTTTGTAAACGAATGATGGAAATGATTACCAGACGCGAGACCATTTATTAAATACCGGGGAAAGAACGCGGTCAGATAGCATTGGGAACGAGCCAAGAACTGGTGCGAAGGCGGATGTAGGGCACTTAATGAAACTGGCTACCTCAAATCCGGCATTAATCGAGCCATTTCGTGATATCGACGCTTACGTAGTTGTTGCCGCGTTACCCGGAGAGACCGGACCTCATTTGTGGCATTATGGGGCCCGGTCGCCCGAAGTGGCGCGATAAAAGCCGGAAAGATACAGTCCACCTTACGAAGGCCGATACGCGATTAAAGACTGTCGTACGCGCCTTGAAAAATATACCCAGCAACGGTACATAAACGTGCGACTTGCTCGACAACCATAGAAATGGATTATATCTCGGAATCGTATATTTTACAACGGAAGGGATAACGCGAGGCGGAGCTGCTTGATTTTAAGTCGCGTCTTAATCTCGAATCGCTCGTCACAAATTTTTCGCGATTCCACCAGAGAATTGAGATATTAGAAAGAGATGTTGAGTCGCGTGCGTTGCCATTTTCTCTCCTCACAATCAGATAAAAGGGAGGCGTACAAAGAGAGATTATATTTTCTTCGTAATCATCTCGCGCAATTTCCAATATATGTAATTTAATAACGTTGATATATACATTCTTTTAACTTCGCCGAACTGGCGGTCTCATAATTCTGATGGCGTGACTCACAAAAGAATAACACTGCGACGAGTGTCGGATGGCAACGGCTTTCTACGACTGACAACGAGCTGCTCGCGCTGGAGAATGCTTTATCTCGTTAACGAACCACCGGATCTCGACCTGTAATTCGTCTAATGCACAGCGTGCACGACACGTGTGTGTCACGACCGCACAAACTGCGGCTGGACCTGAATACGCGTTAAATGAATGTCGCCTTATCGCGCTCACGAGCCGTTTCATGTGTAATCGCATAAAATATACATGACATACAGAACATCTTAAAGTTATAAATTAGATTTCAAAATAAAACAGTGTCGGATTTAAGATAGAAAAAGAAGAATAGATAATAGAAATTGAGAATAAAAAAATGGAATTGACCATTCTCGTAAATTTATTAAGAAACGGTAGTATCTGGCGCCAAGTATACGCACAGCGAGATCCACCGTGTATCTTTATGCGAGTTTATATTTACAGTACAGCGCAAGACTTGTTAAAGACTAACGATTGTATAACTCTTGCACTAAGTCAATGCTCGGCTCTTAAAACACACGTATGCATATACGCACATACGTTTAAGTATGTTTATTTCTAATCTTAAGAGAAGCAATAGTCTCATTATCATTACACATATGAAACATTTAGTAAAAAAAAAATCAGTAAAAATTTTCATACAATGTTTTTCTCATTTATGATAAAATAAATCTAAAATGACAAAATGTTGTAAATACTTTTAATCTAACACTCTCGACTATTTTGTTTCCTATTGTAAGATTATTTGGAAATGATTTATATAATGAGGGGGATGCGACAGAAATTTGAAATAGCTCATCGCGCGCAAAACAGCAAGCATAATAATACATATGACGACAACAACGAAATGGAAATACAAAGTGCACGAAAAGGAAAAAACAAGTAATATGACCACACGTGCAAAACACTGACAGTTCTGACAGTCGACGGGATTGTGGGCGGCAAGGTCGTGGGTTCCTTCTGGCGCGCTGGCGATTCGCCGGAAAACAAAAAGACCATCCACCAGGGAGACCCTTTGGCTCCTTTGCTGCGCCGCAGGAGAAGCGTTCCTAATCGATCCCGAGTCGCGCTACGGCTGCAACACATTTAGGTAGTATGTTGCACTGGAATGCGCCTACATGCCTTATCCGACACTTCGCAATCTTCGTAACCAATTGATATAATTTTAGATGATACATTCAGATGATATAATTTGCAACATTTATTATGATTCCAATTGCGCGAGTTAAAATAGCTTCTACATGTCGGTTTTCCAGAAATTACGGTTTTCTAGAAATCGATGTTATGACGGATGGATGTGCGAATTATTGCAATCTCTAAGATGCCGAAAGATGCATAGCAATGATGGTTTCGACTTGGCGCCTTCCGTGTGTCACGTCGCGGTCGTGCCAAGAGTTTCCCGGAATCATAGAGGAAACTAGCTTTGATCAGGAAGATGTTTCGATTTTGGGCGCGAGCCGAAGACACGCTTTGACGCGGGAGAAAATAGTTATTAATATGAGCTAATATCTCTATATCAGTTTTGACTTGCGTAGACTTAAGACGCAAAGGTATGTGACACCAGAAGCTTATTATTATAACTTGAACATTTTATTTCCAATAAAATGTTCTCTTTTATATGAAAAAATAATTGCGTACTGCAAGAATTTCACAAATAGTGCATTAAAATCTAAAATAATACTATCGATGGCAATAACTTCTATTCGAAACTACGACAGAAATCAAATTAAAAAAACTAGCGACCACCTGTGGCCATTTCAATGAACCTCATTAAAAATATTTATAGATGGAATTAGAAAAAAAACGAAAACTTAATTTATGAAAATATATGTTAAGTACTATGCCATGTGACTGTATTCACACGCATGTTTGAAACAACGTGCCGTTTCGTATTATGGACTCTCAAAAGGGATTCCGACAATTTACTAACTTCCGTCTTAGCTCTCTCGATTAATTAAAAACAAATTCCGCATTAAAACATGCTGAGTTTGAGCATGCGATTTTATGTCATTGCATCTTCAAATTCTCTCGGATAGTAAAAACAGAAATAGTTCTGTAAATTGTTAAAACTATTCTCGCTTGTTAATGACAACAAAAAAGTTGACAACGCAAATGTATCTCAGCTGTGAAAACAATATTTTATTACGATGAAAACTCGCATTCCTTTCCTCGAGTGAAAGTATTGCCAGATGATATTTTATCAACCCTTTACCGCCAGTCCTTTTTCCCGGTGAAATCAGCACCAAGAAACACCACGTGTTAAATCTTGAATCTCAGAAATGTAAAGCTTACGTGGATTACGAAACAGGGTGTTGCCGCGTATAAATCAGTCGACGTGCGCACAGAAAAAATGTACGAATGCGGGATTTGTTTTATGACCCGAAATACACACACTATGGGTCTTCGTAAGCTTCTGAATGTTTCGTTAAACAGAATAACACGTGTGTGCATCCAAAAACCGGGGGATCTTACCGTAGCAAATAAAATTATGTCATC
The DNA here is from genome assembly GCA_011636635.1 of Tetramorium simillimum. Classification (NCBI taxonomy): domain Eukaryota; kingdom Metazoa; phylum Arthropoda; class Insecta; order Hymenoptera; family Formicidae; genus Tetramorium; species Tetramorium simillimum. The sequence goes on along the minus strand of VBVQ01000298.1, from coordinate 25,898 downwards.
GTTAATTCGCAGCATAGAAATTTAATAATGGCGCGTACCTCCCCTCAAACCCTCATTCGTATTACACGCTCGATAAAATTTGATTTACGAGTTCGCATTGATTAAGGCTTTCGTTATTTAAACAACAGAACCCAGTACTTTTACACTTTCTTTTAGACTCCTTTTTCGATGCGGATCGAATTACGAGGGTTCGATTCGCTTAACCACTCAGAATTCGCGATTAAAATCTGAATTACCTGAGACCTTTTAAAAAAATACATTCGTCTAAAAACAATTTATATTTGTTTATTTAATTTTTAATTTTATTTAATTTTATATAACTGCAGTACGAAGCAGAAACTCTCTGACATCTTAATTGTATATTATTTTATGAATTTATTCTCTTTTTCATTTTAAAATTCTACTCTTCTCAGATTGAAATTCTTCGTGTGCGATTTCTTGTCACTTCTATTCGCCTGAAACGCGTACATGTGTATACACACGAGAGTGCTGACCCGTCGCGACAGGGTGCACAGCAGGGAGGCCGTCTTACCTTACGTCTTAACCTCGGCTTCGAATCTCGTCGGAGTACCTAGAACGCATTCTAGGCAAGCGGCAGATCATACGAGGTTGTGCATCACATCGTACGTATAGTAGAGAACGTCGTCTCTTTCAGTCGCACCGCTTGACGATAAATCTGTTTGGGCCTGCCGATTCGCATATGTGTGACAAACAATTTGTGTGTCAGCTCGCAGAATGACAAAGCGTTTCCAGGGAAAAAAAATGATGAATGATCCGACTGCAACACATTTAGCACGTAGCTGGAACGGCGCACTTCATGAATTTAAATGCTAGACAAGAATGTTCATTGCAATACTTATAATTTGAAGTGATTATTAAACGATGAGAAAATACATAGCCCGACTGTCGAGAGTGCCATAAATCATGTCGACTAACGAGTAAAAACGTCTTATTATCGACTTGATGATTCGATTGGAATCGTCGTAGCTAACTATCATGAGATCAATAAACCGATTAGAGTTTTCTCGTCTCTAACACGGAGAGGCATTCTCCGGGACGATTTCGCAACGCGGTTTACTGTTTGCCCGTGTTTCCACGAAATTCTAACCCGAGGTAGCGTAATCCCAAGGTAGCGGCGATCGTCGATCGCTGCGGATAACGAAAAAGTGGGTTAATGATGTTGTAGTGTATAGCGCGACACCGCCGCCGGTTGACGGGGCCAGCTTTCACGCTTGTCACGAGGTATGCGTCTTTATTGATCACCCGTCATTCGTATGGGCGCCATTCAGAGCAAATAAATCAATGCCGTGACCGGTAACGTTCGCGGACCGACAAGGTGCAGCAATGCACGTGATTATGCGCGCGATGAAACGAAATCGGCGTCCTGGCGCCACGAAGTGACAGATATATTCAATAGCGAAACATTTACGCATTTAATTAACGACATTCCACGTAGAGGTGCGAATGAACACGAGTAGTCGGCAGAAATCTTTGGAATTAGTGCAAATAACACGCGTCCGCATGTTACACGACACTACGTACAGTTTTGCCAAAAATTCTAAACTTTTGAATCGCGAAAGTTCCCAAACATCGTCGCTCTTTCAAAGCACGTTGCTCTCCTGGGCAAAGCAAATTGCGTGATGCGTTGAAGGAACGCTATTAATAAACGACACGAGCAATTATGCAAATAACGAGCGGGTAATCGATATCAAAACTGATAGACAAACACGTGGACTTCCGTAGGCGACCGATAAAGCGCAATGTAGAAAAGTGTCGTTAGGTAATGAGTGTATCGCCGTAGTACCGGCTCTGGCGAACCGTATCTTCAAATTGCAGGATACGACGCGAGTTACAAAACGCGACCACACAGGCTAATAACAGATTTGCAGAGATACGCGCGCGCTGGATAAAATTAAAATTGAATGAATCGTGGGACGCATGAAAAGATTGGAATTCAAAATAAGTGATACTATACCGAGAGACTGATATTTTTCATTAATTCTACGAAGATAAATTTCGAGATTAGCAATTTGACCACCTGCGTAAATTTTTAATACTACCTTTGTTGCGCATTTTTCTTGATAGGATTCAATTAGGGCGCGTTTAGCTACGACAGGGTAATTAAAAAAAAAGACACAAACCAGTTCTGCCACTAAACTTCGACTAAAAAGAGGGGGAGGGGAAAGGGGGCGATTACTATCGCTATTCTATGACTGGATAATGGTAGCGAACGGCAAACGGGACAGATTTAAATCGGCGTGATCATTTCCGACAATGACAGTTCCTTGTAATCCGCCCCGTGGGCGACTCCGACAGAGGAAGATGTTACCGGTAATTGCCAGCGGTAACATCGCTGTAACTCGCGTGCCTATCCCAAGACAAAGAGAGAGAAAAGAGAGACGTAATGTCTACAACGTCCGACGTCGTTAAATCGCACGACGATCAATGAGCTTCTCTTAACTCTACCCGTCTATCGTACTAACTCTCGATCCTTTTTCTCGCTCCCGGACAAGGGTACCGGTTGAAGAAGCACTACTTCTAAGTGGAGATTTTGCGTTACCATCATCTTAATAAGTTGCCGGACATGATTAAACGATAGATTTAATCAATAACTTTTTTTTTTCTTTTCAAATTACATCTATCCTTTTAGCTATTAACAAAAATGGTATTTATCCTCTTGAGAGTATATCCTCGGTATTTTTCATTTATCCGACATTTACTATACTACCATTCATGTTATTGATATTTTTCATCTATTATCTTAGTTTATCTTTTACAAGAAACAGTTAGTGTATATATTATCGCTTTGATTTTGATTTTCTAAACTTCTAATTTTTCAAATTACGCAAATTAGAGCACTACTTATAACAAAATAATTATGAAAAATACACATGAACCAATATTACTAAATAAATTTAGCAAAGATGAAATAATTCTTTTTAACATACTTAAATCGAAAATTGTTGCACATTGAAATCCGAGCAATACTTTCCAACTTTCTCGGAATCTCGTCTCGACGTTTGGCGCTTAAGGATGCCACGCATGTGCTAGGATATCCTTTCTCTCCAGACATAGTGCATAAAGAGCCCGCTGACTACCTGCGAGAAGCGGCGTTAAAAGTACGCGAGAGTGTGACCGTTTCGCGCGGTATTTCCGGCGCCATTAAACGGTCAGCCTAGTCAATAGCCACTTGGCTGGCCGTGTATTTGCTCGCCAAGTTAGCAAAATTCCTCATACGAAACCTCGTTCTAGCCGCATCTCAATATTTCACGTTTCCATGTCCTGGCTGATAAATCGTTCACATATATTTTACCGAACTAAATATGTGATGAGTCATAACTTTAATTCTAGTATCTTTTATACAGAATATTGAATAGTCACTTACAGCATTTATTGCTTGTATTAATTTCCTTACGAATTAATATTTATGATATTAATATTTGTTATTTTATCATCTCACAAAAAATTTCTGGCTAAAAAAGATTACTTCCTTTTTCCTCTCATGCTCATGCATGCTCAGGTCGTGCGTGCTCAAGTGCAGACGCGACTTAATGTTTCCTTTCAAATAGCGTGGCTTGCCGCTTATCCGCTTGCTAAGATTTTCTTCCTTGACAAGGATGTAGTCTGAGTGGATAATAAGGATTCGCCTACCTCAGTAGCCGTATCGCTTAAACGCGTCTGAGTAGCCCCCTTCTGCGATTGCAAAGCATTTAAGTGCATGAATGGGGCGATTACAAGTGCTTCGGGAATACCTGCCTTGCGTGTAAAGTACGCGGCGGATATGTTAATTTGTTACCGCTAAAATGTAGACATTTGAAAAATCTCGCGTGTCGCTGCCGCTTCGCCGATGTTTCTCTCCTGCGTTTTCTTTCGCCGTATGTATGTAACGAGTTTTACGACACGGTATTGTAACTTGTTAGTCAACTAAATGTGTGCTCGCACCTCAAGATAATTCTCCGAAAATTTCTCCAAGTGCAAGATGGAAAAAAAGTAAAGAGAAAAATATAAAAAAGGATTATGTGTGCTGACAATGGCAATCTTTGTCATTAAAGGAAAGCCGTTGGACAGCCAAGCGTTTCTACATTTCTACGAAGCAACCTTGGAAGACAGTGGCCATGACAGCGAAAATCTCACAGTAATTTACAAACGTCAATACATCTCACGGAGATACTCCGACCTCTAAAGTGCTCGCCGGAGTAAACCTACGTTTTCACTGGACCGTCAATCCGAGCGTACGGACTGCTTGCCACGAAAAATTCCGACGTTAAAGTCTATACATCCGCACACATGCCATATCTAGAGTAAGATACCGTGACAGTGATACCGAGAGCAATTATACACATCGGACGGGATCAGATATCGACATTAATATCCGAGCGACGGTCTTCAAGGCGCCGGGAACCTTCGGCGACTCCTTTCATCTCCTTGACGGCTTATCGTAGCGTCACAATAACATAAGGAGTTTATTGGCGCTCGACGCGGAGGCCTCTCGCGGCTTTGATTTTCCCCGGGAGTTAGAAGCGTAAAGAAGGCGTGTCATGACACGATAATCTCCTTCCATCGAGCCGGAGTAAATTCAATTTGTCAGATGCCAGCTGATGGTGAACGAACAGCGAGATGCCGCATTCCTTAATCCCACCGCGTGTTTTGTCTGTCCGAACAAATTAAAACTATTTTTCTACCGTCTCTTTTAGATGTAATTTTAAATTTAAAACCTAGCGCACGGATGCCCCTGCAAGCATTAAAAAGATATTTCTTAAAGATATCCCACACAAGAGAAACTTGTTACGCGATCAGAGAAATTTCTTCACTAAAATATTATGATTGGCCTACATCGAAAAAAAAATCGTTCGATGCGTGATTTCTCGCGGAAAAGATCCAAGTAATAAGAACGAGCCATATACGGATCGATCGACGTTCTCGTGTACTTAATATCACTTTGTCGTTATTCGAAAGAAAAGAGCATTCGCACCGAGGACATCCGATTACGCTCGAGCCGTAAGTGACATCGACGAGAACGAGAAACGATCGTCACCGAAAATGTTATCTTTCGCCATCGTGTTCGCGCGGCCAGCCGAGCGTTATCGAGTAACACGACAGCGCGCCAGCCGCCAAATGCGGCGACGGACGAGCGTAAACTTAGCGGCAAAATCGCCTCGACGCGTCGCCAATGATGGGATAAGGATTCATGTATATCCGAAGCAATTTGCCTGTCGGATTACCGGTACGGAATCGCGTCTTAATTAATGCCACTGTCAGCCGACGTGACGATGCGTTAGAACGACCGTCGCGTCGCATGGTCCCGCGCGTTCTCCGACTTTGTTGACGATATTCCTCGCGACTCTCGCCGCGAGATATTGTGATCGCTTAGGCTTTCGTAATCCGCGTATAATCCGACAACGACACATACCTACGCTTCGGGAATAAGTACACGCCGCCGGCACGCCGTGAACGTGTCAAATAGCGTGCCACATTTATTTGCTTTTGCAAGACACGTTCTCAAGTTTCCGCGGAAGTTACGAGTTTATAATTGTCCTCGTCTTTCTCGCGCCAAACTTTCCATTTCGCTCATTCCCGTCCGCTGTTAGCTCGAGAACGCACCGCAACTGCACTATAAATATCACCGATATACAATTTATGAAGTTCTTTTTGCGCGCCGGACCAGTACGCGACGCACAGGTGCCAGACACGACCAGCAGGTAGCGGGGTGCCGTTCAATGCGTAAATACTCACGCACTTGCGCACGCATTTACGCACACTTGCGCCCAATGATTTACGCATTATGCGGCACGATCGTTTACACGGCTGACGGCGGTGTAGACAAAATATTAGGAATAAATGGATGCTTCGGAAGCCGTTGTTCGCGACGGAAAGCCAAAGTTTGATAACGTGCGTGCCTGACGGGGGTTAGAATTCTCCGCAACAAAACGTACAGTTGGAATTATTTTTAGAGATATTTTTCAACGAGTTCCCGGCTGTATGCTTATTTTATTATTTGATTGTTTTGAGTACTCCAATAAAGGTGCGAAGCAACATTCGCATCGATTTGCAACATATCACGAGTGCCTTCAAATCACACGATAACGAGGCTTATCCGACACCGTTTACTTTTGGTAAGAAAACCGAATGCATTTCATCGTTGCCTTATTAAGGTAGCGACGCGACAATCTCACCGGATACCCGTTGAATAATACGAGTTACCTGAACGTGGATTGAAATTAACAGCGCGGAAAATTAATAACGCAGAAGGAATGCGAATCTTACGAATATAAGCTTTAATCTGCGCGCCGCGGCGCCCGCGAAAGGGCGTCAATTCCCATATGCTCGGTTGAGTACAAATCACCTGTCGAGGTCGATGAGAAAGAAAGAAACGAGCAAATCGAATATGCTTCATAACATACGGATAAAATATTCCGACATAAATCCGCGAAAGTCGCATTCTTTAAATCATTTCTTCTTGAGAGAATCGATAGATAGGAATTGAATAAGATGTTTGCGAATCGATCGAACGTCCCGTCTCATGTCACGGTGAAATCATGTCTATACCTGAAGCAAGTAATTGTTCATTGTTACGATAGTTCAATGATGATGGACGAACATTCGCATTCGCATCGATGGGCGCCGATAAAAAAAGACTTTAATCGCTGGTACCTGTTCTCGCGCGCGAGCAAACGTATACGTTTGTGGTGGAGAGAGAAAGAGAGAGATTATATGATCGTGTCGAGACGCGTATATTATCTGTCGGTATTGCAAATTACGGCCTGCAGGGAATTCGAAAGCGATCCCGTTTACAGCCGACTCTCCGCGGTGGAATAATTATTATTCCACGTGACACGCGCCAGGATAGCTTTGTTATCGGGAACCGATACTCGCTAAGCGGTGCTTGTGTTCTCTTAGAATGTCGATGCAATTAAAGCGAGGTAACAAATTAAATCTTTTTGCCGCCATTGCCCGATATCCTATTCGCTGAATTTAATCCCGTAGTCACGCATCGCTTCTTATTTCCCATAGGAGGGGGGGGGGCTTAATATCGTTGGTCAATTAAAACGCGGTAGCAAATTACACAGTGGCTGTTCGCTGACTATGCGGCGGTTTCAATTTCACTTAGACGCACGTTCAATAACCGATAACCGATTAATATGCAGTTAATACGCCGACGGCGTGCTCGATTAATCTTCTAACGTAAATTTTAGCATTATATTGGACGGCGTTGCGGCGAAAAACGTCGTGTCTCATTAATTTCATACTTCCCATATCCTTGTTAATAGCACCAATATTTCGTAACAGGGTAATTGATACTTTTAATTATATTATTCTGGGCGGTAAAAGCTCGGCAAGCCTTGATAAACACCGATAGTTAATTAATATTTAATTAATATGGGGAAAAGTGAACCATGCAGAAAGTAAAGTTAAAGAGAAAGTAACAATAAATTATGTATAAGAATATCAATTATGTACAGATAGAAAGATAAAATAAAATCAATCTAATAAATGGCTTTGTGACTTTACACTAAACATAACGATTTCAAAATCATTTTGGAAAAATGACAGCGCATAGATTGCATTTATACTAAAAATAAATTAACAATTAAACAACTAAAAATTAATTAATAAAATTAAAATCATCTATTGCGAATATCATACTCTTGTAAAAGAAAATCAATTATTACTGAAAATGAAAAATATAGTGACAATTATAAGTATAGCATCACATACAGTGAAATGAAGTGGACATTAATGGACTGTTTCAATCAATAATATTACTGTTGGATGATACTACTAGAAACAATAGCTGTGAATAATAAGCTTAAAAGTAAAAAAGTATAATTCTTCTAATTTAAATACGATTTCTATAGAGGATTTCTTTGAAGAATAAGCAAAATATAGAATGCTTTGAATTTTACATTTTGCTGATATATACAATTACCATTGTTTCTACAATAAAATTTTATTTCCACAAATAGTAAAATATAAAATGGGAAAGCAAAGGACGAGTGTGAAAGTAAGTGAAATACTCACTGATCCTTGATAAAGTCTCTGTTCTGCAAAATTGTCATTAATTTTTATTTAAAAAATACACTAACCGAAAGAAGCAACGTGTTGAAGAAATCGAGACACATCGACACATGAAATAACCGCCAACCTTAGGCTAGTAAAGACCTTCGAACTCTCAACAGGAGTTTCTTTCAGAAGAGTTCGCGCCCTCTCGCGACTCGACAATTGACCGTGTCCTTGGCAAAGGACCACGACTGGACGGATTCACACGCGAGATCACGCGTCGCGACAACAACGGATCGCGTTGTTCACGCGGCCACTAATCGTGTCAAAACACGCGTTAAGGATCACCCGACCCAGGAACAGACAGCAGGACAGGGAACCGACGGACGCTCGGTCGGACGGACGGATAAAGGAACGAAACCGGACAGGCACACGCGGCGCGGAGAAACCATGTTGATGCCTGCCGGCTTCGGATCAGGTTGAGTGAGTTGTTCCGAGTTGTTTCACCCTCCCCTTATGCGGTCCGTCTACGTGTCTACTCATGCAAGATAATGCCGACTACTCCGGATGTCCCCGCGACGACTCCTATGTCTTTGACGCGACTCCGTAACTTCGATTACGTGGGAGAAGAGTCATGGACCTCGTTTATTAAATTTTGATTGTATTTCGATAACACTCGTATTTTTCAATTTATCTTTTTACAAATTAAATTTTTAGATATTTATATGTATAACATTTATATATTTATTACATTATTTGCTCGTATCTGCAGCGACAATACAAACAAGAATATAAAAACAATTCAACTTATCTTTCCATTATATGAATTCTGTATTTTATTATTTTATTTTTATACGTACAAAAGAGCCGAAAAATTAACCGAATTAAATCATTGGCAGAAAAATAGTTTTACAAATTTATTTATATACTCCGGATTATATTTACGTCTCAAACCTTTTTGAAACGTTTGCTCGTAACCGGTCAACTCTTGCGTGGGATAACATAACGTCGTTTTAGTGGCGCTTTGAAGTCGGTAACAATTACTTTTCTCGGAACTTAAGCTGAGAAAGTTACATAGGCATTGGAGAGTCGGCGACAGGATAGAGATACCATCTAGGAGCGAGACACTCCTGAGTGATTCATCTGTGCAAAATAATGCGTATTTTACCTGGTGAACTAGAATTATGTAGCCGCGAAAAATCCTCGTATCGTTAACGTAAATCGTCGAGTGGCATTTCTTACGTAACATTTCACTTCCGTTTACTAAATCTTACAACTTAATACTGGGACTTATGCCAGAAACTTTATGCCGCTTACTGTAACTGGATCTTCAAACAGTAAATAGATATTGTCTTGCGATTGTCTAGATTTTTATCTCGTTCTTAAGATATTATTAGTTATATATTTCATTGTGTAATTGTAGAAAGTGAAAACATAACAGTTTTAATCAGATCTGTGAAGTTGGCATCCTAAAATGTGAATTTTTACAAAATTGATATGGTATTTGATTGTCCATCAATTTGAATAATCGAATGGAACAATGGACAATTGAAATTCATATAGGTAAGTATATGAAACAATCTGTGCCAAATTATCAGAACGTGACCAATAAGACATGAAAATTATTTGCTCTTCTTTTGCTTTTAAAAATAACTTTTTTGCTTCACTTTTTAAAAAGTTACTTAATACTGAGGTATCGAGCCTCGTAACTTTTTAAAAACTAAAGTAAAAAAATTAGTTTTAGAACCAAAAAATTAGTAAATAATTTTCGTATCTTATTCGTTATGTTCTGATAATTTGACTCAGCTAGCTTAATATACTGGTAGGGATATTAAGCTATCTGAGCCAAATTACCAGAATGTAACCAGTAAAACATGAGAATCTTTACAAAAATTATGTTTCATTATATTAAAATGAGAAATTTCGTGCGCAAAGCGCGCGTCCACCACCACTTGTAATTTATAAAAAAACGCACTTAGAAGTTCTCGCGATGAAATCTGTTTAACTTGTACTTTTAATTTTTTTCCGTAAGCTGAACAAAAACGATTATTTATGGATAAATGTAGGTAAATTGTGGACAATCAAATGCCATATCAATTTTGTTAAAATTCGCATTTCCAACTTCACAAATTTAGCCGTAGTATATCTATCTTCCCGGAGTCTTGCGTAATTGCGCGCGAAGACGTTGCAAAAAACGTGCACCTAAATTCTCATTCGATTAATTTGTCGACACTATAGTTTCCTCGAAGCAGCGAAGCTCGTCGGCGAAATACGTCCCCCGGTCTCGTTGACCGAAAGATTTACAAGCGCGTGATGAACGAGGAAACTCTGCCACTGCTTTTCTGATACGCTCTGTGAATCGCCAACCGAGCGGAAATAAACGTCTCGTAAACCTGCTCGGTGCTCGAGAAAGAGAGAGAAAGAACGAAGAGAAAGACCTGATGCTCCGGGCATCTTTTTTTCTCTCTTTTAGCGAAGTCTTTTACTCCCAGGACGCTTGGAAACCAGGGAAACACCGCAGAAAGAACCAGCTTCCCGCAGATTCTATCAGCGAAAGGATACGATAAAGTAGTGTTCAAACAAAATCATCGTAGCAATCGACACGATCTTAAAAGTGATGTCCTCTCGCGTGATAAATGTAAAATCATCTTTTTAAGTTGACAGCATTAGAAGAAAAAATCTTGGGGGGGGGGGGAATTTTTAATATAACATGAAGCTCTTAGCTGAGATATCGCCTTGAAAAAAACATAATAATTTCAACTACGGCGTCAAAGATTAATGAACGCGAGACTAGAATATAATCTAAGAATGAATCCGCTCGAAATCGCCCGACACGTTTCACTTTCGTGAACCGTCATTTATCAGCACGCATCGATCCTTGATCGTAGGAAGCGTCGTCGCGACGTGACGCGACATCACCGCGATGTCTGATACTCTCGAAGACGCATACTCGCGTCCCGGGCATCCCGATGGATCATCAACCGCGCGACTCGATATCTCTCGAGGCGGTCTCCAGCAAATTACTCGGCTACTCGTTCCAGGCGACTACTAGGATTCCTCATACTTCTAGCTCAGATAGCTATCAAGCTGGCGTATCAATTGATACAAGCATATCGAGCCGCTTGCATTTGGGACCCAACGGCGATGTAACCCGCAGATATGGCTCGTTAGAATCGACCGCGGTAGGCGAATGTATGTGATGTATATTTTACATCAAAATTCTATCTAATTCTGGATATCTCGCATTCCATCTTTTCTCCGTTGAGAATATTTTTTTCTATAAATCGTTTTGTGCATTCCATAAGTACGATCTGAGATTACATTCATATACATATGTAGCTTGCAAAGGCATAAAAAATATTTCAAACGTGTTTTCAATCTATATGTTGCTAAGATAAACAAATCGATAAATCTATGTATCGAATTATATACGCACGATAATTCGTTGATTTAGGAACGGATCAAAAACAGAATTGCCTTTAAATGCATATTTAGATGACCAAAATATTCTTAAAATTCTTTACGACAATTCCAGTTGCCTTCTTTGTAACGCAAGGATGCTCAGACTGTCATAACTGAACTTGTTTTTCTTTAATAAGTTTTTTCTGGATAGCGCACGTCGCTATTTTTAATCGCATGTGACGGTTCGTGACAATGACGCATAATAATTTATCAAATTACTCATACTGATATCAATATTAAGTCTTAATTATTACACGATATATTAAAGACTGTTGAGTGATTTATTATTAGAAACAGTTTAATAAAATTATTTTCACAATTATAATAAATGTCAAAATTAGATTGATTAAATTAATTAAAATCGATTATTCAACACGCAATTCAGTGCGCAAATTTCACTTTAATTATCTATCGTGACTAGTCAAGTTAAATGCACTGCTCCATAACTTCCGAGTCTTATTTTCATGTTTCATTGTTGCCTCGGAGCGACATGCGGCAATAGTGACTGTCGAACTGTGGTACGAAACGTGCGTTTATGCTTGAAACAAGGCAAAGAGGACTAAAGGCGACTGTTTAGCAATTGTCTTGAGCATGTTTACGATTTGTTCCTTAACGAGAGCCATTTCTCTCTCGCGTTGGTCCTATTCGCGTTCCAAACATAATCATCAATCATTCTGCCATTTGTAGGACTCTTTCCCACGAATGTTTAGATTGGACGTTTCTTCGCGCGGAACGTACGTTACGTGACGCTTTTTGAGGAGACGCCTTCTCGAATGCAAAAGGAAAATCATGATAGAGGTTTCAATCGAGCGAGAGATAACGATGGTCTGGAAATTTCACACTTTCCGAGGTGATCGTCGTAAACCGATCATCGCCGTTAATGTCAACGCTTGATAAACCAGATAAATGATAATGATGATGACAACATTGCCTTCCATTCATGCAATTGAATACAATACGGGAAATAAAAAAATCATTTAACAATGAAATATGAGTAGAATTGCAAAGAAAGTAAAAGTCTTAAAATAAATACAGTAACAAATAATTCACTATTTTTCTTTCGAATTACAACCATCGTTTTTACTACTTTTTTAAATTTTAAACATAAAATTAAGAAATTTCTCTTATATATCTACATATACTTAATATATAAAACTACATTCCTGCATTCTCATATTTTTTTACGTGAAAACAAATGTTCTCGGTCAATTAAGGAATTTTAATATGAATTGAAACTACAAACAAAAATGTTGCTTCAGTCGATCTTTCAAATGTTGACATCTTTAGATTATGAGGTTTCATTGTCGATTGTTCTAAAGATTATTGTCGGCTGGTAGTAGAACAATTTTACATCCAGTCCGCGCGTAGAGATCATAATTGATTGGATAAACGTCGGATATCGATAGGCTACATATAGTGGACATTTTCCCACAGCTCGGTCCTAAGGTTGACCCGATAATTATACTAATGCGCTTTGTTTGCCGAGCTCGCTCTCCGTGGACATTAGGGAACGAGTTTGTGAGATTCTACGCTCAGGAATAAAGAGGTGCACCCTAAGGGTCTAAAAAGGAGAAGGGAGACCGTAAAAGATAACGTGGTACGTGCGACTGACTATTCGATTATATTTTTTTTACTCAACCAGATTGATTAATGTTGAAGAACGTGCTGAAAGTCCATAATAAAATTCACATTTTCTTTCGTGACTATCGAATTTTAGACTTCACAGAACTTGACGAATCATGAAATGATAAATAATGTATATATACATATATCTTACACAAGTTTAATTGATTAATCGATCGTTAGGCCACAACTGATCGAAACATCGTGTTTGCCAATATCTCAGGTATGCGCATGCAACAATTCGAGAACCATAATGACGCAGCAGGTAAACACGCAAATATGAGATACGAGAACCGATTAAACATTCTCGTTCCGTTCCCAGGAGTAAGAAAATCAGTTAAAATTACGTTTGATAATCTGTTACAATATCCATCGATTTCTCCGGTCTTTGGCCGCACCGATACCGTACGTCGCAATCGCTAAACGCTTTACTTCCGTGAGATATCGCGCGTGCGTCGGGCAACAGAAATAAACGCTGCGTATCATTGCGTACACACTCTCCGAGAGCGAATAACAAATCTGGTGAAATCAATCTAAACAGATCGAACGAGGACGAACTTATCGCTCCACTATAATCAATACTTTCTTAGGAGGGAATAATTTAATATAAAATATAACGATTCATTGATTCGATTAAAAGCAATTAATTTTTATAAGTAGTGACAATACATTGAGAATCACAATTACAGAGTAGAACTATTAAGAATCGCAAAGATATTTTAATTCAAAGATTTACATTTTCATATACACTACAAAATATGTTGAAATTTTTATGAATTAATGATTTCTAAATAATAATCACGCGTGAAAATGAGACTCTTCACTGTATATGAAGTAATTTTATGTATTTGGTATATAGTATCTCAGTCACACGTATAATTGCCTTGAATCACAAACGACCCGAGATTATCGGCTCGAGAAGCGAAAAGGCTCGTGTCACATCTAGAAACTCGCTTTATCGAATGAAAGTTCGTAAATCAAGCCGCGGCGCCATTATACGGCCAAAGCTTTCAGGCGGGCGATTGATTGGCCCGATATAGGAGCGAAACAATCGATTCGTTCAATTAGTAATCTGACGCATCAGCCTAACGCTAATTTAAATGATACTTCTTTAAGAAACGCCGATCCGCCGAGTCGATCGACTTTCAATTTCGTCATTTGTCTTCGGGACAATCGTAATCTGGCGCTCTTAATTTTAACATGATATCGATGCAAGTTCTTTTCAAAGCTATATTTCGTAACGTTCGTGCAATTTGCAATAGTTAAAAAGAGAAGAAAATTTCTCTCGTAGCAACAAATTAAAAGTTTGCGTAAATAATTAGTGTTATTTGCTATCAGAAACTTTTATAGCCTAATTGAGATTTAGTTAAATAAACATGTTGACCGCAACTGTGAAAATGCATCGTGCAATTTTACGCGTTATTAATGAATACGATACTTCGATCAACGCGACATCGACCGTGCACCTTTCTGCCTCACGCAAAACGATACTTTCATATCGGTCACATCGTCACGCATTATTTCAAATGGCTAATGCATAATGCGCACGTATCCGTGGCATGCGAAAAATTAAGAGACTGGATGCATTCGGCATTCAGTTTTATAATAAACGGAGTGCCAACTTCAAATTTAACTATTTGTTCAAAAGACAAGTGTGATTAATCTGAGAATTTTTTCCCTTATATCGTTTACATTCTGAAATAAGAGAACACGGTGTACATATTTATTTTATCGAATATTTCATAATCGTCCTAGTAAGGACACCGTTCTGCACTGTACAACAGACAACTTGTTTAATCAACTGACAACAGAATCTATTGTTCAGCTTTGCGGTCATTTTCATATCTGTAATTTTCAGGGAGAGTTGAATCGATATTATAATCGGACGACAAGTGAAAAAAAAATCTGGCAAACAGGTTCGTTGTAGTGAGTCCTGTAAGCTTTTCGTAGCGAGGAAGGCATTTAGAGCGGAAGGATACGCTCGAATGCTTGATTAATAGTTGGCTGTACAGCCTACATTGTCGCGATTTTGAGCGTACGAGTCGACTTTACGGTTGAAATCCTACCCCATATCTATGACGGTTTTGTTTCAATTAATAATCGTCGAAGCGGAATTCCGAAGAAGTTTATGGCCATCCGTAAATTTATAGGTGATAATCGTATTTGCGGACGCGCGTTCGATTGTGGACACTGAGAAACCGCTACTTTTCGTCTAAGAATTTATCAGGATTTCTCTCTGGGTCCTAAATCTAAATCGCCAACACCGCGTGTTGAAACGTCGCATAAATCGTCCGCGTCCCTTTTCTGCGTTTATCCGCTCGCGTCCGTTCGCGTGAAGCTGAGATTAAAGAGAAATCAGTGATTTCCACGCGACATGTATCTGATATTATGAGAAATGATTGCCTGTTTAAAAATGCTAATCAGTGATTTTCAAATTAAACGATTGCAAAATCTCGGAACACTCGACTTTGCATCGCATTATCGCTAAAAAATAACTTTTTAATTGCGTCAATCAAACTGCTCATACCGCAAGCTTAATGTCTGTCGCGATATTAATCACCTACGTCTGTGATCATTTTATTTGCATATATCGATACATACTGTATGTACTATTCCAATGTATTCCTGGGAAACGAAGCTGATTTTTCATCGATGATAATTATTGACAGAGATTTAGTATCGCGATTATAATATACTGATTGATTCTTTCCGCGACTGTTGGATATTTATGGCGGGTACTCTCCTGTAGTCGTGACATATCAGATATATCGGTAATATACATCTTTTTTTTAATGGAAACATAGTTAATTTTAGATAACATAGAACAGGCTATTGAAATCTAATTCAAATGCGATTATCTGTCATGTGCAGAATATTTAGAACAACTCTGAAACGTAAAGCAACATTAAACGAAATGCTTTTGCTCGTTCAGTTTCGAGATTGGAGAAATTATCTAATCTATTATTATTGAAAAATTATCGTTTAATGAAGCCTAAATTATATATAAGTCTACAAGCGTGTATATATTTATGTATATTATGTATTATGATATATACGTGATATTGAAACAGAAAGCAACTATTCATTATCTCGCGTGAATCGGGCTAAACTCGAGTTTAAGCTCGAGTGTCATGTAAAATCGGCAGGTGCATCCAACCGTCCCGCGCCGTAGACCGATCCCCTCCGGGTGAAAGTCTGCGTATTTCGCCATTATTCTTTCGCGAGGCCAAAATTACGGACAGTGTGAATGAAATGAGCCAGTAATGCCGGAACGCATATAGCCGCTAGCTACGGCATTCGGTGACTTATTGCGGGTTGCTAATCGACGTTCAATGTGTGTGCGTAGGTGGTCCCACGCCGTACGAAAGTGAGCACGGTGGATGAGGCAAACGGAAATCCGGACTATGAGAACTTCGATCAACTTCCCTGGCATGGGTAACGTACATTTTTACGATTTCTACGCGCCATATTCTTAGATAATCGATGGAGTGGATATCACGCAAGAAAGTGACAAGTAAACTGTACTGTTTATTGCCACGATGTTTACCTGTAATATGGAAAGCGTCTGACGTAATATATCGCCGAGTATTTCCTGGCAAAAGAAACCAGACGATCGTTCCGTTGATTAATGCTAGGGAATAACGTAAACGAGAGCTCCACATGAGGCTCGTCGTGTCGCCAGTTGGAGATGGGAAGTGCGCGCATAATTTAGCATCGGATACGGGTTAGCAGGGATCGGATAAGCGGCCGGTATTTGCTAATTACGCGTCTATCAAGTCCCGCATGTGTTTGCGACGCTTCTAATTGATGCAGTTCGCAGACGGAACATGCGCTAATAAAGCGCGTCCCGTCACTTGTAAAAAACGCGCGTGGCTAATGAGCTCTTAGTCATTCGCGCGATTCGCGAACGGGCATTATCGCGCGGATTTTGCGAGGGTAATCGTAAATTAGGTCCATCATCCACGCGGGCGATGCTGGTTGCCTCTCTGCTCTCGGCATTAATCGAACGGTACTTCCCGCGCGGGCGCGATTAGCGCCGATTAATGCCGGCTGTCCTCGCTCGCTTCCCGGTAATCAGAATTTTTTCGAGGAAACGGGACGATCGTGTACCGGCCGTCAGAATTTTTCCGCGCGCAGATAACGATCGTGCGCCGGTAATTAGATTTTTTTTCTTGGATAAGGACTCGGATAAGGATCATGCCCGGGCGATCGGAATTTTTATCAAGATCAGGCGGGCGATCGTGCACGTCGGATTAAGTCCGCCGTGCACAGCCGAGTAACGCAAATCCGATCCATAAATCGTTACCGTCTTAATAATATGTAGTGAAATCGATTCGCGAGAATAAAGGATATCTCTCTGGCGGCGGTGAGAGCTCGGGATTAATCGAATCCAAGGGGAAATTGAAATGTGAAATTTTAACGCGCCACAAAAACGAGAATTTTTACGTCGCCGGATCGTTTCCTGATCTATCTATACCTATAGGTCGCTACTTATTATTTATTTATTTATCCGCGATAAATTACACGCGATTGATTCTTCCCGGTGGTTACGTCGGCCAGACTATTGTTCTCCCGTGTGCTGCGGGCGCATACACGCGAACGGGGTAATGGAAGTCTAAATGTCAGCGTAAATATTCATCGGCCGCGCGCCACGCTGCAAAACGGTCGCGCGTTGGATTTCCGTTATTTATGCTCTGACGGCCGTCGCGTTGCGGTGAGGGCCGTATTCTCAAATATCCGTCTGGGTTTCGCGCGCCTGGGTATCGAGAGACGGACGGTGGCGCTTTTATGCCCGCGTTAAAATTTTATTGTCGCCTCGGATCCGTGCGGACAATCTCGGCGCGCGGCCCGTATATCATAAGTGGGCGTAAAGTGACATCGTTACTTATAAAATCAATTGTCATTCGCGGAACACGTTGTCGCGAAACGCGCCCTCGCGTCGGATTGTTAAGGCGAACTTTGTAAGGGATAGCGGCGGCTTTCATAAACGAGGGGTTACGCGCCGCGGATACGGGCCGGGGCCAAGTGTGACGCCAATCGAAGGCGGTTAGACCACTTACGTGTTTGGCGCAACGGCGAAAATCACGCCTGTCGTATATTCACTTCGGCTTTTTTCGCCCTTATTCTATCCCAGCCGGTGATTTATCGCTCGTAATGTTCTATATTCTGCATCTTACGTCATGTAATCCATAGAGCTTCGGACATAATTCTCCAATCGTGCCTCGTGCAGATTGCATTTATCGTTGCAAAAGTACTTGCCCTTTATAATTATAAGACGTCAAGCATAATTTCGTTTGATACTAAAATGAATACGACGTGTGGCCTGTACATATCTCGACCCTTACGCGCAATTGCAATTTATTTCATTGGCGTTTCATCGCGGGAACTCCCAGCGAGGCGTGCCGAAACGCCGCTATTGTGCCGGTGGCACGTTGTATTCAATCGCGTTTATGACGCCACTTATCGCAAGTGGCGTCACTAAACGCCTATAAGGTCCCGATTACACTCGGTTACCAACTAATTCCGCGTCGTTTATGGTTTTGATAAGCGTCCCGTGTCTCTGACGACGTGTTTACGGATGCGATGATCTATCCAATTTATTGAATGTCGAAATGATTGAACGTTTAAGACTCAAGACATGTGACGATAAAAAGTACGACAAAAGTACGGTAAAATAATACAAAATACCAGGTCAGGTAAAGTCTTTGAGAATTACTCATCGTCGTCAAATTATCTCGCCGTATATTTCTATTCTATGGATAGTAATATCAGTTCCGTGAATGAAATGAAACTGACGATTATACAATCGTCTCGTGTATCCGTCTCGACGAATCGAATCGCTGTGTCGAATTGATACACAAGGACTTCTTAGACTCGCCAATGATACATAAAATCGATACACTAACGACGTGCCTGGAAAATGTCAAGTGGCGCTTTTCATAGAGCCACGTCGTAAAAAGTATCTCTTTATCCGGGTCTGCTTTATAGGTAGCGTAAATAATCGTGCACGCTAAACAAACGTAAAATTATTCCGACTGATTATAAAAAGGACGCGATGGTGGAGAAAAAGATCGTAAAGCGCGGGCGAGTATAATTATAATGTATCGCGAAGCAATCATAATATGTCGAAGTAAAACCTGAACGACGAACAATAAAAAGACTGAATTTATATGTTGGCTATGATAATGTCGCAAGAATCTAATCAAGAATCATATTTTCTTAATTCAATCTTTCAGCGCGTACGTTTACTCTTTGAAATATCTATTAATAATATCTATAATAATTTTCGCCGGCAAAGTTATATATCAAGAATGCAAGAAGCTTCATATACTTGCTTTCTTATATATATTTTTCCATGTCATATTGAATAAATAAAAACTATAAATATATTTAAGTTGCTAAAGTTAAATTATTATGCAACTGATGTAACTCGAAAACTGGGCGATAAAAAGTTAATAATTATTCTCTTATTAAATTCTTATAATTAAAGGCTTAACTGCGCTGATATATTTATATTCATAATGGCTATCATAAAATTGAAGATGTAATATTGGTAGAAATATATAATATACAAATCTTTCTGCTCCTCCAAATCTCGCCTAAAATATTCTCCAGCGAAACATACTCCGGCGTATGTAACAAGTATTAGCTGCCGACGCGTAATGGCAACTCTTCGCGGGACTGAGACTCGTAAACTCATCGAGCGAACATCTTTATAATAATCACTTTACAGACGGGAGCCGTCGCGGTTTCACTCGCTAATCGCCGTTTAATTTGCACCTCTCACAACGGTACTTACCGACGACGAGATCGTGCAAAGGATCGTCGCAAAAGGCCGCGTTGAAGCGCGAATGAACCCGCGTCGCGGAAAATGGGCATCGCGTGGCTCGCGTCGCGAAGCGAGACATCGTAATACGCCAAGTGTGTGTAGATAAAGCTAAATTAGCCGAATAACGAGGCTTTTACGGGCAGGATGAAAGAAAACGCCGCGGTCGCGCACAGTGCAACGGTAATGCAAATTTCAAGATGGAAATCGCCGCGGCGACTCGTAGCCGGTTCGCGCCGAACGCACGGGCGCGTTCACCGTAACCGAAGTATAATATTGCAAAAATTCTCCGATAACGACCCTTCCCGTACGACGACCGTTATGAATTATGACACTCCCGCGACGTTAAACCCTAGACGGTCACGGTATTCGTGTGTCAAGTGACCGCAATCCTTATGCATTGTGAACGTTACGCATGTAACTCTAATGTATGATAGATTTAGTTATAGAAATGCATAATTCATTTACATTTGAGTACGCTGACGCCCGGATGTAGCGACGGATGAATTTACTTCGCGCTTTATATTCGCACAGGTGTCCTTTCTCTCTCCATTAAACGGCAATCGTTTTACAAGCGACCCTTCGACGAACGATTAATTATTACATATCACGGAACGTTCTCACGTATGGCAGACTGCGAATTCGAATCTGTCTCATTTGCCGATATCTCCGTACGATCGAAACGATATAAACGCCGGTGCGTACGGTCGCAAGATGTTGTCGCGGCGACGAGTACGATTTAGCGATTTACGTCTATGTGACATAATACGGGATCACAATCGCGAGAGATTTCCGTGCGAGATGACCGCTAATGATGTCTCGGAGCGATCGCCGTCCCGCTGCGTCCAATTAGTCGCGCTAAGTTATGATAATGTCTCAGCCGCGAAAGAGTATCCGCGTCGTAAGTCACGCCTACGAGAATCGCGGTTTCGACGCTCGGAACGTATCGCGAAACGGGCGTCGTCGATCGGTTAACGCCGCTTGAGAGCCCCCCGATGCGCGTTATCTCGGAAGTAAGAATGTTCACTGTGCGATAAATACGTGCCTAATAAGAAAAGATCTATAACATACAGGCATCAAGGCGACGCGCACTATTTTAAACCCTCCCCATCCTATTTACGTGCTCGTCGTGACGAACGCCGACCGGTGCCAATATTCGAGCTCGGTAAGTCTCGTGCGTAAGTCTCGATCTTAATCGAACGGGTGGACTGTCACGTCGGAATGTAACGCCTAACTATGTGCAGGCGGACTCGGATTCTCGTTGCGTTTACGATTTCGACACGGATTCCATCCGTACGCGAGCGCACCGCCGCGTCTTCGGATCCCCCCCTCCCCCACCCCTGAGAGAATTCCCGGAGATCTCTGTCGGGATACACGCGGGCCGTGAAGAGAAAGTGTCCACAAAAACGGGAATTATAATGCTCGCGGTGTATGTCACCCGTCTTCCCGCGCGCGTCGAGTATTCCGTACTTAAATTTGAATACGCATGTCATCGAAGTGCTTCGCCGTCACTCGGATACGTGCGTGCTTCTCCGGCACGGTATTTCACTACTTGTAGCACCAACGTCGTCGCGAATGCTTCACCGGTTTATTTTTCATTCGAATATTTTCGTTCCCGTAAGGGCGAGAATGCGCGTGGCTCGTATCTTTTGTCAACTGAAGTGACAACGGCACCCTGGCCCGTTCCGGCGTCTCCGACATCTCGAAACACTTAGCGAATCGTTCCCAATTATATCACATGGTACGTCAAACGCTAATTGACACGGAACGCAATATCGTCTGATGTAATCTTAAAGCACTGAAATACTTCAAAATGCATACTTGACTGCTCGCTCGTGACGGATAAAAATTATTCGCAAGTTTATATTCGCAGATAGAGATAGATAATAAGTGTAGTATATTCGAAATGGTACACTGAAAAAAAATTCATGTTAGAAACGGACAAATCAGAGAATCTTGTAGAAATGATCAAATATTCTGGTTATTATAATAGAATTCAATACCTTATAACTTACAATAATCAGAATTCCTATTATAATAATCAGAACATTTGAACGTCAATCCTACAAGACTTTAATTTGTCCGTTTTTAACCAGAAATTTTTTCCAGTGTATAATATTGTAAATAGATATAATTATCGCAAATATATATAAACGTGTACAAGTAGCAAACAAATATTTCACTCTCATGTGAGCAGTTATAACTTATCTCGGCGTCGGATTCGGGCATCGCACTGACGAGCAGATCATAGGAGTTCAGGAAGTACGTCGCGAGAAATGATATATTGCTTCCTGAAATAACGAGACATCAAAAGCGTTGAACAGATTCGCCGGCGTGTTTTCATAAATGAAATTGAACATCAAAAATGAACTTTCCAAATAGAACAAATCGCTAAATAAGTCAGAGATACGATCAAATTCGTATCGAGGCACTTTTGTCGATTAATCTAAGCAGGCGAAATACAAGGGTCCAGAAGATGAAATATGAGATCCGGTTATCAAATTAAAAATAGCTTTTCGGCCATGAAAATGCCTGCGGAATTGGATCGCGTTGTTATTTCTAATGATGTCTAAAACCGAGACTCGTTCATACAGGGTGAGGTGTGCGAATTCGCTGCGTGCCTCGCGGTCGGGCGCATGCTTGTCGGCTTAAAGCGTTAAGGCGGATAAGCAGCCGCGACGAAAACGCGACGGGATTTCGCGCGAGACGGAGAGACGGACGGCTCCGTCGGACTGTCACGCGCGGCACGCGGCATGACTAATTAATCCTGAGCCCTACAAAGGGCTATTTCGGGTCGATCGGCCGGCGATCGACTTAGCGACGCTCGCGCAGTTATCGCGGCCGCGACGAATCCCACCGTCGCGAATCGCCGAGAAAAGCCGGCTGGGCGCGATTTCGATCGCGTCTCCGGCGACCGCAGCCGGTCGTTCCACCTCGCAGGTAAATTTATCTCGTTAATTGCGTCGCGATCGACCAATCGACGGGCTCGCGTCGCGCCATTGGTCCGCGGCGTGTGCCGGTAACGGTAGGTGAACGGTACCGTAAGGCCGATCCGGCCGGTTTCGTCGACGAAATCGATAATCAGCTTTTTGATGATCGTCGGCGATTTTGTCAAGGCAGCGCCCGTCGCGCGCCGCGCTGTCGCTAACTTTCTCTCGCCCGTCGCGAGGAGGGCCGATCCGCGATCCGGACGTCGCGATTTCCCACGACCTCCAGATCGGTGGGACGTCAAAATTGACGGTGGAGAATGCGAATGGTGGATTACACTCATCCGTCGCTTATCGAAACGCGATCGAGAGCGACCGCCTAGTTTCCTGGTTGACGTAACCGTTTAATACGTCGAGAAAAATACCGGCAGCAATCGCAACAATCGCATGCTGCGAAATGCTAGAGAAGATTACCAATCTCGCGAGCGGCAGATAATACGTTTTCAAGAATCACGAGAGCCTTTGCAGATACGTCGCGCTAAAAATCGCCAGCCGATATCGTCTGACAATTGATAGGAGACTATTTCGCGCTTCTCTCGATAAATACAACGTGCGTATACGCGTTCGAGAGGGGTGAAGAGGGGGATACCTAGACTCGATTACGACGTCGTCTTCATGCGAAACCCGGAGGAAATATTATCGGACAAGCCGTTATCGAGCGCGCATTCCCCAGATAAAAAGACAACCATTCTCCGCCTCTCCTTCTGCCGATCCTGACAGGACGCGGCGCCCGCGTGGGCGTCGCGAAAGAATACAGGTGCGTCTGTCTCGATAGGACGTCTCTATTGAAAGCACCGTTCGTTACACCGCGTAGGATCGTCGTTTCTCGATGGGAACGACGAGGGGGCGCGCGTACGAGACGTGGGCTTGACGTATATCTCCATCGAGGCATTTGTCATCGCGTCGTCCGCGTGAGATCGATGTCCCGCGCGAGCGACAGCGACGCCGAAAGAATTAATGACCGCGGCGAATAATGGCCGCGTGAGCGACGGTAACGAGAATTTCCATCGACTACTTAGCGGATAACTCTTGGCGTCGTCTGGCCGTGGACGTACATAAATTTTGTACGTACGACGGTACGGTCTCCTCTGTATCTCTAACGTATTCTCCTCGCGGCTGGCAGTCACGGAGCAGCGGCAGTCGCGAACAGCGCGGCTGAAAATAGTCGTTATTTGTACGACGACAGTCGGCGGGCAGGATCCCTTTTTTCCCGTTCTACGCTGCGCCGCGTCCTAAGCCACCCTTAGAACCGCCACGACGGATCTGCTACGTTTCAAATGGCCCGACAGTACCTCCGGCCGCATCCGCGCCTATAAACACGAACGGAAATATACTCCACTCTCCCCGCAGCGCGGTCGCCCATTCAGGCAGCGCGTAGTGGTTAGTTTCATTCACAGCTAATCCCCACCCCCGCGTGGATTCCCGCGCGTTTAATACGCGCGCATGTTTTCGGGCGTGCGGACGGACGTGGCTAAACAAACTGTCCTGCACTCGGGGTCCCGTACCGGAGAGTTCGATTAGCGACGGTGAGTTTTACGACGGAACCGATGGAAAGTCATAATTAATTTCGTCGGAACGTGGAACGTCGCGGAATCTGCGTTATCATTGTGTCACTTAACGGAGGCAATCAGACCGAGGATAACGCCCCGATCGGCGCTCTGACTTGCAACGATAAAATCCTCGTCGCTGCGAAAAAAAAAAACAGAGAAGAAAAAACACGACGTGCATGCACTCGAGTCACCAATTATAACGCGATCGAGTGGAGATTGCAGCGCGAATCGCGTTGATTGCCTCGGATGACTTCGTTATCTCCTCTCACGTGCAATTATATTTATAAACATTTCTCACCTATCTCTCCGTTACAAAGCATCGCGATCGTGTTTATACACAATATCGCGCAATTCCGATATTTCGATTTTTTTTCTGTTTCGCGGAATGCAAAGTAATACAGAGGAATTCGATAAAATTGAACTTGAGATGACTCCACACTTTTCTCAAACTTATTGTCAGACGCAATCTCTGATGTTATTCTTTCTACCTTTTCACTTATCGAAGATGGTTTTCGCGTTAGACGAAAACGACGTAATAGCGACGCGGATTAACGGGACTTGAAAGTGAATCGGCTCGCGAGATAAGAAAGCTCAGTGACTTACTCGCTTTGACTTGTTTCCATCGTATCGTTCGTACACACGCGTATCTGATTTGTACGAGGGGGTAATACCGGTTTAGAAGTGAGACGAGCGACGTGTCGCTGCTCGTGCGAGCAGATAAAAAATCCCTGAAAGCCGCTATTGACACGGTGGTAATATATTGCGCGGAAAATGCCGTCGTTCATCGTGATTCTTGTCGGATGATGCTCACCGGAGTCGAGACGTCCAGACGCGCGCGCGCGCGCATGTCGGATGTGCACTTCATTGCACACTCCGTTCGCCCGTCTCTCGCGGGCATCGTGCCTAGATGGTTTGTACGTACGCATATAGAAGGGGACTAATCGAGGCGCATGCAACACGTGCACGCGCACAGAGGCGGACCGCCGCACGCTCCGCGTCGCGCAAAACCAATAGTAAAATGCGACTTGATAGATGGCCGTCATTTGCATTGCGGACAGCGGCGATTAATAATAAACCGATCTCGCAGAAGCGGCGAGCGGCCGATACGTTACTTTATTAGTGATAAAAGGATGTAACATTGTAACCCCTTTGTGCCCACGGTATTGAAAACAACCGTGACAGCAACGTAACGACGGCGGAAACGCGGCGAGCGCGAGGCGCTATCGCGCGTAGTAAGCTCGTTGACTATATTTTGCGAGGGAAGACGTAAGAACGTTACCTCGGGGTAGGCGATTTTATTCTTCGCTCGAGATCGGCGCGGGTGCAGGTGGGAAGAGGGACCGCCGAGCGCTCAGAGCGTTAATAAATCGACGGTCGCGCGCCATGCAATCAAATCCACCGCGATCGGCCTCTGCAATCTGCACGTACGCGTACATGAAATCGAGAAGAAAG